>JAVCKT010015868.1:0-13628 GCA_032273925.1 Rhynchotus rufescens
CAACAGGCATCAGCGGTAGAGAGATGTTTGAAGCTACAGGAGAGGGTTGCATTGAGAAGGTATTAGCTTATATGTTGGGAGCACAGCTTTCTGCCAGCTGAGATTCCCTCAAAACTGCAGTTTGGGATTTGATATTGCAGAAGCAAGGGTTAAATTTGCATTGCTTAGAAACAGAGTGAGTGGGAAGTAAGGGGATAGCTTGTGTTGGAGTGCCCTGACTTGGCTGCCTGTGCGGCTGAGGTAATGCTTGTTCTCTGTTGCATGTTTCCAAGCAGAAGGTTGGATTACCAGCAAGGCTGGTGTGATGGCAGCAGTACTCAGGAGGGTTCTTAGGAAATAGCTTCAGGGCTTAGTCTGAGGTAACACATGCTTTTCAGGGCTTTAGATTAAAGCTGTCTGTCATGGTCACATGGATTGAAATATAAAAATTGTAGGTTTATGGAACTCAGATGGCTGCTGCAGTGACATGCCCATCTTCTCATGAGCCAGCTTCAGAAAAGGCCTTGCTTAGGAGCCCATGCTATGTCAGAAACTACTTCTCTTTCTTGTTTCTGGCCTTTTATGCCCCTCTGCCATGTTTTAAACTCTTATAAAGCTGTAGTACTGGATCATTCTCCATATACAAATTGAGCCAGAGTTATGCACAATGTAGTGTGCAGATGACAGCAACAGCTCAGTTCGGCGCCTGAGCTCACCTGTAGCTGAGGATAAGCCATGTGCCCACTGCGGTGTCCGGCTGTAGCAAGGCTAGCTCAGTGCTATGAGGTTTGGGATCGCGTCCTAGGTTGCATGATATTAAGCTCATGTTCTTTGGCACTGGACAGGAAAAGATCTTTAGCATCTATCTCTAGTCTTGAACAGATTTGGGCACCTGCAGGTCTTATTTGGATCTCTCAAGTTGCAGGTGTTGTCTCAGCTCTACTAAAAGTAGAGTGATATTAGTACTTTAGGAACATGCACAGGGTTAGAATCTACAGTAAGATGTCCAAATGAAGACAAAATAGTAGCTAAGGTGTAATGGCAAAATCCGGCTTCTGTGTAGCACGTAACTGTTCTTTATTCCCCAGAAATCATTTTCTTCTATTCGAGTTAAGCAAACAACAACTAAAGTCACACCGGATCTCCAGCTCCAAAAAGGAAGAAGTGCATTTGGTGTTCCTCTGGAAACTCTCATACAGGAAGAACAACAATGCAGAGTTCCCTTTCTTGTGACACAGATGGTGGAATACCTAGAAGTATTTGGTAAACTCATATTTTCTCTTTTTTTATCTAGTTGTTGTGTTTTCTTAGATGGGCCTCTGTTCTATGAGGAACAAATATTTACTGCACACACGATGCAACCAGTGCTTACAGTTTTGTATTTCTTGCCAAATAGGTCTAGAGCATGTAGGTATATTTCGAATCAATGGCTCTGTGCATAAAATCAAGGAATTGAAGCAGAAATACAACCAAGGGGAAGATGTAGACCTTATTAATGATGGAGACGTTGATTCTGTTGCCAGTCTGCTGAAACTCTTTCTGAAGGAACTCCCAGTGGCTGTTTTTCCAGACCATCTATGTGCTGGCTTCCTAAAAACTTTCCAAGGTATGGAGCGGGCATGTGCCAAGGTAATGTCCTTTCTCTAACAGTGACAGATAGGCTCATTGAATCTTCCTAGTAAGCAAGAAGTTAGAGTTTCCTTGACCTGATGATGAATAATTGCTTTTGATAGACTTATCTTCCATTAGCTGCCTAATTCTGTTTTTGAATTTATTGTCACTAACACTTTTGTACTTCACATCAGGAGGTAAGACCTTCTGCAATCCAGTCCTATGTTCTCTGAGGTGCTGTCTCCTCTGCATGTTCTCTTTGTAATTTTGATGTCTTACTACATCTTGAAATACTATTTTTTATTTGATCTTTTATTTAATCTTATCACCATCACTATCTTATCACCATCACTTATCACATTTAATCTTATCACCATCTTTAGTCTGTTCATGCATTTATGCACTCAGTCTCACTTCCTTCTCTTCCAAGTAGAACACTCCCTATCTATTCACTTACACAGAAGCCCTGTTTCTTCTTGCTTTCATATCTCCTTGGGCAACAGTGAGTGGAATGGCATGAAACCTTCAAAATGCAGAGGCAGAATGGGTGCCTGTCTAGCTTCCTATGCATACCTATAATTCTTATTTGTATAAAAGCAAAAAAAAAAAAAAAAAACCCACTGTCAATCATTTAGCTAATGCTTTCAGACAATTGCACCCAGTGATTTTGAATGATAACTACTTCAAGTGTTTGTGGATAGATAAGAGGAGTTTGTGGCATTGACTGTGCATTGTATCTGTTCAAACGTTGTCGACTAGGTGCCAGGTTAGATCCATGTGTGCATTTTAAATCTCTTTCAACAACTGGCAAAGATTTTCTGCAGTCATTCTGCTTTCAGTATCCTGAACAGTCTTACTCAGTTAATGGGTGTGTGGTGGGTGTTTGGGTGCTCTGTTCTCCCGACCCCCGTCCCTCTCTCAAACAGCATAGGTATTAGCATTTTATAGATTGTATTTTTAGTGATAGAATTGTCATTTAGGGTGTGATTTTAGCATCCATGATGTCAAAGCCACCTGGATGTATTCTGGAGATATATTTCTAATAATCCTGTAAATATTAGGAATATTTATGTATGTTTACTGCTGTTTCAGAGCATGAAGTCAATACAACAGAATGCCTGAAGAACCTGAGACAGTTACTGAGCTGCCTGCCCAAAGCCCATCACAGCCTCCTTCAGTTCCTGGCTGCTTTCCTGTTAAAGGTGTCAGCACACAGTGCAGTGAATTTCATGACTCTGGAAAACTTAGCCATTGTGTTTGGGCCTGCCTTTTTTAAGTGAGTACTTTGCTTCTATTTAGCTATTTTTGATGATGCTTAAGTACTTAAGTACGGTTATCATAACTAACTGTTCACCTATTACTAAGTACAGCATTTTGGAAGTTAAATGTCTATGCAGTACATTATGGGCAGGTGAGAACAGACTAAGCTAGTTGGATACCTTGGCTCTGTTAGGCCCTTGCATATATATAGACAGCTTCAAGTAGGAAAACACTGAAGAGGTATGGGAGGTGTAAAGCTCTTTGGATAAGAAATGTTTCCGTTTTCCTAGCAAACTGTGTGCTAGCTGTAGAAGCTACACACTGGTGACACTGCTGAAAAGTGCATACTCTTTGGGACTTTGTAATAATATTTGTTATGAGATGAAGAAGTCTTTCCTATGGAGAAAGGTGTTTCATTCTCCTGTTTTCAAGCTTTTTAGTGACACCAACGTATGCAAACATTGCAAGTTGCTAAGGAGAACAGAATTGGCAGGTCATAAAATGGTGGGCTGAAGCTAGGGAAGGTAAGTTAAGTGAGCAGATGCATAACTAGGTGCTTAAAAAAAGGATTTCAGACAAGTCAAGGCAGTGAGAAGAAACAGCGTAGAGTAGTTTCTGACAGGAGTGAATTTTCCAGAGAAACTGGAAAATTGGGAGATGATCCAGCTGCTTCTCAACATGGCCCTTTGTCTGGCTTTTAAATTAAACTTAGCACTAAAACAAATGTTTGTGGCAATGACCTGTCTGGGAAGTCTTGCAAACAGCATCAGACTTTCTTGGTTTCCTTGCCAGAGTGTTTCGTCAAGACAATGAGACTACTGTAAATAGCAATATATCTCCCATCTGAACATTATCTCCAGCTCTTTTAAAGCCACTCTAATGTGGCAAGTCAAATCTACCAACACTGAGAATGAAATTGTATCTTTCCTTTATGTTTGTCTGAGCAAGACAGTGCAATTGAACAGAATATTATTAAACATTTGGCACCTAAAGTGTAGATTCACTGAAAATTGAGACAAGTTAGATAGTCCTCGCTGTATTTGTAAAGTCAGAGCATGAAAGTTGTGGAAAAACAACTTTCTAGTTTGCTACTTTGTGTATGCCATGAAATTGTTGGAAATCGCCATCTGGATGTAATGGTAACTGCACTGGAGATGTTCTAACTCCTCGTAGGTGTTCAAACTGCTTGTATTCATTTTGGCCATTTGCACTGTTATACAGTTAATTTTTCCTGCTTTGAGTTTAGCAAAGTAGATTGTTTATAAACCTCTTTATTTGAAATTGCTGATCTATTTATATTCAAGTGTAAATTCTGTGATTACTTCCTGTCTCAATCTGTTGACACATCTGCAGAGGCCTGTCATGTTTGAATGTCTAGAGTTTCCAAGCAGTAACTGAGTTAGAACATTCAGTAGTTGGAACATGGGGTATATATGGGCCTTGGCGACATAAAACTAGAATGTAAAACTTGCTGCTGATTACACTTTACAAAACTAAGCTGCATGTCCTTCACAATTAATAACTACAGTAATCACAAAATGCAAAATATAACCCTTAATGCAATTATTAAATTCAAAGTCTCATTATAGAATTGCAGAAAGCTCCTACTATCCTGAATTTTACTAATATCGCAGTTCACATGGAAACACAGTATGAAAGAAACTCTTTTCATCTATTGCAGCAATTCACTTTAATGCTGCTTGTTTTGGATATTTATTGGGATCCTTGTCATCCATGACTGAGGATGGGAAGCCATCAATAGTTCAAGCCAACTGCAGAGCCACACCTCAGATATGGCATTGAGTTGAGAATGTGACTCTGCTTTAGAAATTCTGATTTGTCATTGAGAACTGGCTGTTCATAGAGCAGGCTGGATTAATTGATAGCATTTCCATAGATGTCCTCCCAGCCTCCAAATAGTTTCCAAGGGGAATACATATAGTTTGTTCAGGAAATGAGATTACAATTTCATATAATGCATATCCTGATTTTAATTGATTCTGACTTGGACTACTTGCATGTGTAGTTTAACTGCTGCTTAAAAACACATGCATGTGCACACATGTCTGCATGGACACGTGCACACATGGCAAAATGTGAGTGTCTGGAAGTTACAGTGCATATGATTGTCTGTAAAATTATAATAATCTGCTTCATTGTAATTTATGTAGTTGTTTTTCCAGGACCATTCCCCACCAGCTGTTTGCTGACTTACCAAGGGTGCTGGAGGACTGTCTGGGTGACTCATTATTTGCTTGTGACTTGAGGGCTGCTAAACTTAATCCACCTGCTCTTTCCTTAGCATCCCTGTGAGTCCCGTGGCTTGTGAAGATCAAAGGCTTTACAATGGCTTGCTGCTGTATTTGCTGCAACACTATGAGATGCTTTTCACTGACTTGGACCCTTGTTTCTCCCTAAAACAAGCAGATGACCCTAAGGTAAGAAAGTTACATTGATTCATTAAGGAACTGCAAGTATCTCATTAGATTGTAACCTACAGATACAAATATATTTGTTTATGTATAGAGTAATTAATGACTAATGTTGCATGCAACATTATGTTGCAAGCAACAAGCTAATCAGTTGCGTGCCAAAGCGAGAAGGGAAACATTAGTATTTAATTTTTGATTTTTGTATAAAATGCAAGTGGAAAAAGTGAAAGGTCAAGAAAAAAATCCCAAGTTTTTCCACTAGAAATATCTTTGTTTTGTCCAATGCCATTGGATTTTTCTTCAGGAAAAAAACTTTGTGTGATTGGCTATACATTGGTGAGAGAGGAAAGCCAAGGCAGAAGGGGTGAGGTCTCTCAGCTTTTCAGGTGAAGTCATTGAGTATGTTCAAACTCTCCTCGCATGTGTTCTTTTCTAAAACCACAATTCTACTTTGATTCCTTGTTTGCCACGTTTGTCAAAAGCGTTCTGGTGAAAAAAGTTGTTATTTACTGGAAAAAAGCCTGAAGGAAATGTAGTAGATAAAGCTTCAGCGTAATGTTGCACCATGCAGTTAACACACATCCTTGCAGTTCAGGAATGTTTCAGTGTAAGTGTGCCAGATCAGGTAAAGGGTTATGAAAGACTTTTCACTGAATGTAATTCTGGATCATGGTGCTAGAATTTGTGACTCCTTACTTCCTCAGCTTCGTAAACGTCCAGCTAGTGGACTTCTAAGGCAAAGTGCCAGTCAGTATTTGTGGCATACCGCATGTCCCAAAGCAGAGTATTGGGGCTTTAATGCCTTTTATTGTGTTTCTTGGGGCACCTCTCTTAAAAGAATTCCAATACAGTCCTAGGTGCAGTAAAGAGAATGTGTCAGTATGAGGGCATTTCTGAAATATTCCTCCTATGTTACAGGATGTGGCCCTAATTTAAAACTAGGGTCATTTAATGTTAAAACGGTGTTGGAGTCCACAGCTCTAGCTCTGCTTGTACTTTTCCCTCTGAAGGTGGTTGATGCCAATAGGATCATTGAGAAATCTTGCAACTTGTACACAAATAATCATTCAAGTTCAAAACTTTTCTGCTTCTGTGTCTAAAACTGGATGAAATGTGAAGTGTCATCAACTAAGTGAAACTGGAGGGAATTTGAGAAACCAGGAGCCTTGCCTTTCTATTGCAACGCCTTTGTTTCAGAAGCAACTTCACTCCCTGTAATTCTGTAAAATGTCATGGTCTGTTTGGGATTGTGGTGATGTGGGAGGGAATTCTGCTGAAAAGATCCTTTCAAGTTGTTAATAAAACCCTGGTGAAGGCATAGCCGTAAGGCACTCTCCTGCTCTGAGGTAAGCTTATGAAAGAAATCCCATCTGTGGGTGAGAAGGGAATTCAATCTTCTGTGGTTGATCTTGTTTTTGTAATTTTTGGCAGGCAACCCACCACACTGGATAGGTATCCTTCATCTTTGATAATAGAACAATTGCTCAAAGTCTGTTAAACTGGAAACATTAAAGTTAGGTTTACAAACTAAACATGAAACATGAAAAGCGTATGCACTAGTTCCAGCAAAGCAAGCAAAAAATGAAATGGCAAACCTGGCGTAGCTCCTTTGTTGCTTCCTGGAAATGAAACATGCTTTTACTGGCTGTTTCTCTTGAAATAACTTAAAGCAGTCACACTGATGCATCCAGACTATTGCCTTGTTACTGCCTTATACCGCCCTAATTAGCAAAGCCTCAACAAATTAAAGCCATACCAATCTGTCAGGCAGGCTGTACGGCTGACGTATACCTGACCTTCAGTTTTGTCGTAGCCTTAGAAAGACCAGAGCCACTGTTCCTGGGCAGAGGTCTCAGTACGTCTAGATATGCCGAGGGTGTGCAAGAGTGCCAGTCCCTATCACTCCATCTACTTCAGTCTGCAGCCTCATTCAAGATAACTGTTTGTGGGGGAATAAATGCCAGTTTTTCAGAACACCAATCCGGTGGTTCAGAGCTTTTACTGTGGGTTGGATAGTTGACTATTTAAACACACATCTTCCATTTAAAGATGATGGTTAAAAGATACAGATGAGATACTATGTGTTTTAGTTTGCCCTTTTCCAGGTTACTGTATGCTATACATTCTATTTTTCCTTCTTACTATATGCTGGAATGCTGTAACATCCTGACAGGCCCTCTCTAATGTCCAGCATCATGTAGAAGAGTTCTGTAATCTTCTGGTCTAGTTCACAAGCTGTTCTAATACTCAACTGACTTTTTCATTTAAATCATTCTTTAAAAAAAATAGATAATTTGGTATGTGTTTTGACCTGAGGCCTCTCTAGATAACTGTTTTCAACCTGAAGCATATTGCTGTGCTGGAAGTGTAGAAGAGCTTAGCGTCTATAATGTAATTAAATTGTAATTAAATTATGAACTAACCTTGCTCATAGCAATTTGTCATGCTCTTTGCTCTCAATATTTCTGGATCTTTTGTTCTAGGTTGTTAATTGTGGGACTTTTTGCGTTTGGGTGGGCTGGATTTGTTTGTTTTGCTTTTTTCAGATCCTCCTTTGGTACAGCACCTGTAGATACCTACTCCCTGAATTCTGCCCTTGTCCCACTGGCAAACGGAAGCGTGACTTTGTGGATACACACGATTTGTTGCGTGCCCATCCATCAAAGCATGGGATTCATTAAAGGGAGCCTGCTCCCTGAGGGAAACACACTCATTTCTAGCTTTATTTCTGCCCTTTGTGCATGCTTCTTTTTACACGAGAATAATCCACTATTGGGTAGATTATCAAGCTAGTGCAGCAGAGGTGGAGCTGTGTCGCAGAGGGCAGGGAGAGCCTGGGGGCTGGTGAAGGGAGGGAGCAGCCTGTGCCTGGGAGGCTCTTCCCTAGACCTGCGGGGCCAGGCCGTGGCCACCTGCAAGTTGGCCCTTAAACTGTGCAGTGGGGCTTTGCCTTGGTTGGAGCTCTGCAGCTAAGTATTTCAAGAAGACTTTATCTCTTTGAATTATGGTTTTGTTGGGAAGGCTTTTGTGGGCTAGAGAGTTTTGACAATCTCAGGGTTTTACTCCTCTTTCAAAGAGGAAATGGGTGTTTCAGCATTGACCCAGTTTTGTGGAAACACTCAGTGCCTTACTTTTATCCAAAGCTGCCATAAAAGAGAGTTGTGGTCTCCCAGATAGACTGTCTTCAATTAGAAGGATGGCTGATGGTTTAACTGGAGTTTTCCATTACTATTCCCATGACAATGCTTGTGAAATTAGTTGAAATCTTTTCTCCCCGCTTCCCCGCCACCCCTAAGCAAGATCTCATTCTCTTGTAAACTGAGATTTCCAGGTTAGATTGAAATGTCTTGTCAAAGTCATTTTTCTTGGATAGGAGAACATTATTCCATTCCTATTTGTGGCTTTTAGCAATATTTACTTAGTTTAAATCGGTGCAGTTCTTGACTCTCCTCATTTAGCTTTGCTTAGCAAGGAGAAATTTTAATTGGGTTTACACATGAACGCAGCAAATCCCACACATCCCACATGAAGCGGCAGGAGATTTGTCAGTGCTTTGGAGGGCTTGCTGTTATCGTATAGAAGGATTTCTTTATATTACTTCCGTTTCCACAGAAATGTGTTTTCCCTAACCTTTGTGAATTTAGCAAAAGCATGGACTCATTTAATGTTAAGTTTTAATTTTGTGCTTGGGCAATACCCAAGCCAGAAGGCTGAACAAAAAATGCCCTATGTGTAGGATCAAAGTGGGGCCTGGATCTCCACAAAAGTTGTGAACAGTAAATTTTAAGGGTGTAAATTTTCTTCTGGAAAAATGCTGACTTTTTTTATTGAGTAGAGCCATGAGGATTTGATGAAGTGCCCTGTGGTCTGGGCAACGACGATGTGAAGCGAGCAAACAGAGCAGCACGGCTGCTAGTCCAGATCTGTCTTCTGTCTATCACTCGGCAATGACAGACAGACACGAAAGGGCAAGAGAGACAGGCGCAGTGCGTGAGAGGTCTAGAAAGACCTGCTCACCAGTGCCAGCTGTCCCTGGCTCGGGAAAACGTCCCTGCAGCCACCTGCTCTGAGGAGCCCGTCGGCCTGCGGAATCCCGTTCTAAGCTCTGCTGCTGTGAACAGAGCCGTACTCAGACGTGGAGACTTTATATTGATAAATTAAGGAGCGTGATGTGCAATGGGTGGAGGGGAGCACTATTTCCTGTGCGGAGGGCAGGAGGTTGGTTGCTTTGCTTGCTGTGGTCAGCTGCGCTGCCAGGAAGAGAAGGGCAATTAATCAGCTAGTGCCCGCACTGGGGTGACAGAAATATCTGCTTTGCTCTGCTGTGCTCAAACCCCCAACCACAACGCCAGGCCAGGCACTTGCCGCGCGCCGTTTTTCATCTGTCTTGAGCCTGCAACGGAGACAGAACTGGCAGTTTTCCTCCACTTGGTGTCAGCATTGGCCTCTGCTGCTCCAAGGTGGGTTTGCTTTGAAATAACCAGGATGTTTTAGTTCTCAGTACCTGCCTTAACATTGGGTATTACTTTTCTATTTTTGTAAGGCAGCAGAACATCAGCCTGTTCCTTCCTTGGATAATTACTGATATCAGAGAAGCATGAAGGAAGGGTATGAATTCACCTCCAAACTGTTATGAAATGCAAGCTTTTTTATTTTTATGCTGGTGTCACCTTTCTCCAGCAAGATTATCAGCAACATCTATTGTCACTCTTGTATTCCTCTTCCTTGGTGTACATGAACAACTTGATTTATTCCATCAGGGCTCTTTGCCAGAACATCAGAGGAGATTTATCCCCTGGGAAATTAAAACTATTTTTGCTGAAGGCCTTGTGATATGTAAGCATCAAAATATTTCAGGCTTTTATTTGTCATTGGCTATAATAACAGGAGAGAGAACCACCCCCCTCCCTTTTTTCTTTTTTTTTCCCCAGTCATGGAAGGGTAAGGATGACAATGGGAGATGTGTACAGAACAGAAAAACAGTCAAGAAATGTAGAATAAAAATCAAGCCTCAGAAAAAATACAAGAAAAAAGAGATTAAAAAATTTTTTTTTACTATAGTCTTCATAGAAACTCAGGGCTTCTGGTAGGTGGAGCTATGCAGTGGTGAATTTAATGGCATATTCTGAATATCTTTTTCAAGACATCTCTCTACAATTCCTAGGCTACTTCTGTCCTTTTTAATGCATTTACAAGGCCTAGCAAAGATGCAAACATGCTGAAGTGCTCAGTTTTTTTTTCCCTATAAATTAATTGTTCATGTGCCTTATAAAACTAAAGGCTCCACAACTTGCACAATAGCAGCTGTCAGGAGAATATGTCGTGCATTTAAGTGTAGCTGCATGAAGAAAGACATGGTTGAATCTTGAAAGTGGGCTACTGTGCTGTAGCTTCATGCTCTCCCAGCCTCTTTGGGTTCTTTTTTCCCTGTACAGTCTGTTTTATTTCTTCATGTCAAAAAGGAGGTAAGTGTTCATGAGTCAGCATTTCTGTTAAATAGTTTCCAGAGCTATCAGACTAAATACTGGGTACCTTTTAATTTTGCTGTGAAAAAGGAAAAGGATGAAATATTTCTATGCTGCATTTGTATTTTTATTATAGCCAAAAACATGAGAAATGAGAGGAAATGGCTGACAAAGATGTATGCTGCTGCTGTTTCCTAGGGTTTTTGGTTAGCCCGAATTGTCCTGCTATAGCTTTGTTTTTGTAAATGAAAAGATTTGTGGAAAAAATAGGAAGCATTAACCAGGAAAAAAAAAAGCCCGAAAGAGTATTGTGGAAAAATCAATGTGTTGTTTCAGAAAATTATAGTAAGTACAAAAGCTTCTGCAGAAGCTTTGTTTTCCCCCGGAGCATTTCAAAGTCAGTTCAAAGGCCATTTTTAATTTGAACAGACACTACAGCAGGTCAGCATGGCGTGTGCGGGCTGGCCTGGGCGGTTGGGCACGTGGGCTCTGGGGGGATGAGAGTCAATGAGCCTGAACTCTGGCCTTTGAATTTCAGCTGCCCACCCTCTGTGCGAGATGCTGCCCCAGCCCCTGGGGAGGGTGGCTGAGCCCACAGTGATTCCCCCTCGGAGGGAGGCAGCAGCCTGGGCGCTCAGCCCTTCAGCCTGGTGACTGGTTAGCTGCCTGTGTCTGGACGTGACTGTGTTAAAGGATACTAATCCGGGTGGAATTTCCCCCGAGCTGTCAGGATGAGGAAGAGCAGTTGGGGGGCTGCTGCTGTGTGCTCCGGCCTCGGGTCCAGCGGGCTGCTGCAAGGAGGAGCAGGAGCTGCCGCTGTCGCCAGGCTTTGCACGAAAGCAGCTGGAAGGGCTCAGCTTTCCTTCTTTCCACCCTTTGGGAAAGCCTCTGGCCACCACTTGCGCACAGGCAGTGTCTATGTGCAGTATATACTGTGCACTATTACTCTAATCCATACAGCCCTTTTAAATATACTTGGCTTTTGTGTGTTTTCAGCAGTGAAATACCGCAAGAAATCTACTGCTTGGTTGCAAGGGATGATGGATGAATGGAATAATTCCTTGATTGAATAGCTGATCTGCTTTTTTACTTTCCAACTCTTGCTTTCATATCCTATGTGTTTAGTCTAAGCAAAATCCTACCTATTTTGCTAACCCTTTGTATCTCACAATCTGTTCTGTGCTTAACCAAAATGTCTTGAGGAAGATGTGGGAAGGGCGCAAGATAAACATGTTCAAAATGAATATTAATAGGGCAATAGAATGATATAGAAGAGCAACATCTATTTTAGTTGCTTTTTGTCACCGTTAAGCGTAGGTCATGCTAGAAGCTTAAGCAAGTTGCGTAAAGAGCTGCTGAGAAATCAATGCACTGCCATGTTGCAGATAACGAGTGAGCTGGGCTTTTCACTTGCCCTTGGTAAGTTGGATATTACAAAGAAAATAGTCTTTTTGTCTTGCAAGATTTAGAGTAAAGATACTGCTAGCAAATTTGTAATTGCAGGCAGACATGTCAACTAAAAGAATGTCCTTCTTGATCTGCCTCGAGTGTGAGTTATTAGCAGCAGAAAATGGTTCATTTCTTTACCACTTTATAACCTGTATTCATATGATAACAAATGCACTGTGATTTCTGATCAAGCAGAGCATAAACAGATGAAAATTTCATCCAGATCCAGGTAATTGTCATTCCGTATAAAATATTTTCATAATGTCTGCAGGAAAAAAGGAGAGGAGGTGAAGTGAGTTTCTTAGAAAATTCATAGATACGTTGTTCCTAAAACATGCTTAGAATTTACCCAAGTAATAATTCAAAATAAACTCCTCAGTACTTTGCAGAGCTTCTATCTGATTTCTGTTTTTAAGCCTTTTGCTAAGACTTGAGAAACACATTTCTAATTTTTGTTGTTGCATTTTCCTCCAGCCTTATAAAAGAGTAGAGGGAAACTTAAAGAAAGGAGAGACGCTGATACTGAGTCAAACTTGAAGGAAAAAAAAATCAAAACGTTTTATATGCAAAAAAAGGAGGGTAGCATTTTTATTATTAAGCTGTCCCTCTTGAGAAGACTGCCACTGCCACAGTCGCTCTGTAGAAGCAAAAGAAACTTTTCAAAGTAGGATATGGTAACTTGAACTAAAGGACAGATCAGCTCTTAAGAATACTGAGGGGAATGGTGGATTTTTTCAGTGTGGTTTCCTCTCACTTAATACATTCTTGTTCCCCTCTCTGGAAACTTTAAATAGCATGGATTTCTCTTTTGAATCCAAGCTGACTTTAGAGTTGAAGGGCTGCTGCTGCCCCTGCATGCTCTTTGACTGTGACTTTTAATTAGTTGAAAGGGAGGGAAAAAACAAAACTAGTGGAAAATAGAAGAATAAAGTAATTCTGTGGTAACAACTGACAAATCACTTCAGTGAAGAAGTTGCAAATGGTGTCCTCAGCTGACCCTGTCGCAGCTCATTTACTCAAAGTGGAATATTTACTCTGGAAAGTGCTACAATCCCTTTAGGTATTCTCCCTTTTTCTCTTAAGTCTTTCTCTTTTGGAAAAGTGACGATATTCTGTCTTTCTTTGAAGATCTTGATATTACAAAGTAGGACAAACACTTGATTTTTAGAGAAATCTTTTTATATTTGCTTCTTGTTCCTTATTAAATTAAAGTTGATGGGTTTATAATGTTTTACTCATGGCAGAGAATATTTTTACATACAGTGCCAGCTTGCTGTTTTCTTGCATTCTGCACGTATGGCAGGCAGCCTTCCACCCTACTAGCAGCAAAGAGCAGGGGCCCTTTTGGGCAGTGCTAAACCAGCCTCGCTGCTCTAGGTGGTGCTTGGATATTTCCATGGGGTGCTTGGAGGATCTTGGATGAAGTGTAGCA
>JAVCKT010015870.1:0-13190 GCA_032273925.1 Rhynchotus rufescens
GCCGCGGGGCGCGGGGCATGCGGGACACGGGGGCGCGGGGCCCGGCGGCGGCGGCGGGGTCAGCGCGGAGGCAGCGGTCACGCGCCGGTCACACCGGAGCCGGGGCCATCGCTCCTGGCGGCTGCGCCCCCCCGCCGCTGCGCCCCCCCCGGCGCGCCCAGCCGCCCAGAACGAGCCCTGGCAGCCTCATTCCTCCCAGGTAATTTGTACAGATGAGGGGTCGCCCGCGCCGGAGAGGACAAAGGGGTGGCGGGAGGCGGCCGCCCCGTCCCGCCGCCGTCCCCCCAGCCCACCACCCCTTTGCGCCCCCATCCCCGGCGTTTCCCCCTCTGCCAACCCAGCTCCGGTGCCCACGCGCCCCGGCGGCCGCGGGGTCCCCACACCCCGCGTGCCCTTGGCCCGTCCCGGCGGGTGCGAACGTCGTGGGGGGCTTAATGCGTCTTCCGACCATTTATTTTGCCCTGAAATTTATAATAAGCGCAGTTAAAGACTTCGTCTTTGACAGAGGTAATAATAAATTCACTGTTAAAGACAGTAGTTTAATTCCTTATCCCCTCCAATACTGCGCAGAATAAACTGTATTCATCACTGAGTAATTTTTTACCACATAAATCTTTAAAACTAACCGTCGTAGGCTGTTGAGGCTGAAATATTGTGAATTTATTAGCTATGCCCATGTACTATTGGATTCGGAGGTTTCCATTCGAATATATTAGGGGGGAAATTTGTGTCTTTAAGTGTGACAATCCTTCCATTTTCCCAAGCCGGGATTTTAGCGGCAGCTCCGCCGGAGTCGGCGCTGCCTTTATGAGACGCAGATTTAGTAACGAGCCCCCAGGTGCCCCGCGCCGCCCGCTCGAGCTTCTGTTCCCCGCCGTTTGCCTGGATTATTTTGCAAACAGACAGGGAAATTTCACTTGATTTCATAAGTGGAGGGGGAAATTTCACTTGATTTCATAAATGGAGGGGGAAATTTCACTTGATTTCACAAAGGGCCAGGGAAATTCTGCCTGGGCGAAGGCGGCGAGTGTTGGAGCAAGAGGCTCGATGCTGAACCCTGTCCTTGGCCAGCCCCAATGCCCGCAGGCTGCTGCTGTTCTATACGTTTATACCTCTGTACGTGCCTATAGGTGCGTGCATAGGGGCAGGCAACGTTCAGTGTGGGGAATGGTTAAAGCTGCAAGAGGTGGAGCAAGAGGAAAATCGAGCGTGAAACCCAAAGGGCACCAAGGCCAAATCCACCACGAACCCGGCCAAACCTGCCAAATCCGGAGGAAAAATGAAATCCAGGGCCCTTCCCGCGGCCCCCGCGCGCCCCGCAGCTTTTAGCCTGTTGAGCAGCCGTGTTTTAAGGGCCCCGATCCGCGGTGCCGCCGATAGCGCCCGCGCGAGCCGGCAGCCGCAGCTTTGTTCGTTAGAGCCGGAGATAATTATAAACCCATCTCTGGGTTCATGAGGCGCGGGTAGCATTTAAGCCAATTGATGTGCTAACATTTAAAGCGGTTCTGTTGCCAAATGTCACGTCCGGTCTAGTTTCATTAGAGACGCGTTAATAGATGGATGGGAGCGAAATGCCCGTTCCCGGGTATCGAATGCCAGTTTGCCGGGGCCGTAACTCTCCTCGCTGTCCCCAGGAGCCCTCCCAGCCCCGCTCCGGCCTCCGCGGAGCGGCCCCAAAGAGCTGGGGTTAAAACACGGGTGATTTAGGGCTGGCTTTGCCAGTTCAGCTCCCGCGGGCATCCCGAGGGCACCGGCTCTTTCCACCCCAGCTCTCCCTTTCTGCTCCTCCGTCTCCTTTTCTTCCTCGCGGCTCCATCTGTGCCTGGGTGAGCTCCGGGGCATTAAAGCTGGTGCCAGGGTTTAAATCCGGGGATGTTAAAGGCGAAAATAATTTGTGGAACAGATTTGGCAAATTGAGTGCGCGATAAAGCAAATAAAAACCTGTCCCCTTGCTCCTGCGCCCTCCCCTTGGCGCCGGGGGCTGCGGGGGGCCCGCAGGACGGGCACAGACCTCGGCTTATTTCCCTGCCTTGCAACTTCGCCATTAAAGTTGCACCTACAGCTAGGAAGTTTGTCCGTGAAAAATGGTCATTTTGTTTCCCCTGCTCAAAGAACGTTATTAAAATGCTAATTTAAAAGAAAAAGGAGTTAAATATCTAGCAATGGTGCAGTCTAATTGCAGCCATAATGAGCTCTCTAAATGTGAGTGCCCCTGACACACGGAGAGCATAAACAGGCAGCAAACACATCATTAGCGCCGCGCTCATTTATTGCGGCGCCCTGGCTGTGACCCCGCGCGGGGCCGGGCGCCGCGCAGGTGGAGCCGCCCGCGCCGCCCCCGGGGATGCAGGAAATGCAGCCGCCAGCGTTGCCATGGCGACGCGGTGCTGACGTAGCCACGGGGGGGTACCGGGGGGGGGCGCCGGGGACGGTGACCGCATGGCACGGCATTGCACGGCATGGCATGGCTTGGCATTGCATGGCATTGCATGGCGCGGCATTGCCCGGCATTGCATGGCATGGCATTACCCAGCATTGCATGGCATGGCATGGCTTGGCATTGCATGGCATGGCATGGCTTGGCATTGCCCGGCATTGCATGGCATCGCACGGCAGAGCATTGGATGGCATGGCATGGATGAAGTGACTTTGCATGGCATGACATGGCATTGCATGGCACGGCAGAACATTGCATTGCACAGCAGAACATTGCATTGCACAGCAGAGCATGGCACAACATGGCATGGCATGGCATGGCATGGCATTGCCATGGAATGAAATGGCATAGCATGGCACTGCATGGCACGGCATGGCCTGGCATGGCTGCAGGACATGTCATTGTGTAGCCCACGGCACCCAGTTGGGAGCCGCGCGCTCGGCCTGGTGCCAGGGGATGCTTGAAGGGTGGCACTCGTGAGGGAGCCGGCGGCTCCGGGAGCCCCGGAACGGAGGGGAAACTGAGGCACGGAGCGGGCGCCCTGCGCGCACACGAGTCGCAGCAGCCGGCAGGGACACGAGCGAACCTCGGCAATGGCTTTGGCTCCATCGCAGCCCGTTTGCTCCCGAGCAGCCCCGCTCGCCGCCTCCCGGCACCAGCACAATAACTTCCCTCATCCCCCTCGCCTTCTGCTTGTCTTCTCTTTTTTTCCCCCTCCATTTCTATCCTGTCCGAGGGGCACGGGAGCAGCATCCGCGGGAAATATTTTAAAATAAAGAATCTCCGAGGCGGCGGCACCCCCGGTCCTCACCCGGCGCTGCCTGCACCCCCCTTCGCCCTGCACTTTCGGTGAACCTGTGATATTGTAGCAATGGCCCTTGAAGTGCGCTGGGGAGGTGATTTAGGAGAATATTAAAGGCAATGTGGAGATTCGAAGGCGCCTCTCTCAGGGAGCTCTGCAGAAATACGCAGCACAGATGGGCTGAGCAGATTAAACATTTCCGTCACATTGTTCCCAAATTGTGTTTGCGGTGCCTGAGGGTTGGTGCTGCGGTCAGAGCGCGGCAGAGCCGCGCGGCGCCGGGAGCCGCCTGCTTTATGGAATAAATATTAATACGGCGGCTCCGCGCGAGCGCCGGCGGCGGCAGCGCACGCGGCCCCGCTATTGTCTGCGGCACGGCCGCCCCAGCTGCGCTCCCGCTGCGCCGCCGGCCAGCCATCCTCCATCCCTCCATCCATCCCTCCCTCCATCCCTCCATCCCTTTATCTGTCCCTCCATCCATCCCTCCATCCCTCCCTCCATCCCTCCATCCCTTTATCTGTCCCTCCATCCATCCATCCCTCTATCCGTCCCTCCATCTATCCCTCCATCTCTCCATCCGTCCCTCCATCCCTCCCTCCATCCCTTTATCTGTCCCTCCATCCATCCTTCCATCCGTCCCTCCATCTATCCCTCCATCCCTCCATCCGTCCCTCCATCCCTTTATCTGTCCCTCCATCCCTCCATCCCTCCCTCCATCCCTTTATCTGTCCCTCCATCCATCCATCCCTCCATCTATCCCTCCATCCGTCCCTCCCTCCCTCCATTCATCCCTTTATCTGTCCCTCCATCCCTCCCTCCGTCCCTCCGTCCCATGCCCAGCACCCCCAGGAGCCCCTGGGCTCTGCCGGGGATCACAGGGGCCCAAGGGGTCCAGGGCGAGTCCCTTGTGCCCAGTCAGCTTGTGGGGCAGCCGCATCCAAAGCACCACCTGGGCTCATTTATTTGCCTGATTTTAATGGGAAATTAGCAACGGGCTGAATCCCAAACTCCCAGTCAGGCCCTTCTGCCTGGAGTCACCTGAGAATTTATGTCCCGGAGCCTCCCTGGGCCCAGCTGCTCCTCTCTGCCGGCCTTTCCCAGCTGGACACTGTCCCATTACTGCCTGTCCCGATGGCACCTGCACCCTCCGCACGTCCCCTCCGGCCTCCCCTGGGCACAGCCGGCGGGACGGGATGTGCGGGGTCTGCTGGGATGGGATGGGATGGGATGGGATGAGGTGGGATGGGATGAGGTGGGATGGGGTGGGACGGGACGGGGTGCGTGGAGGCTGCGGGATGGGAGCAGCAGGAAGGATCCGAGGCTCTCCTGGACACCCACCCTGTGCTGCTCCAGCTCCTTACAGCTGCCGAGACCCACAGGGTTGGGAGCTCTCCACATTATTTATTTCCATAGGGATTTTTGTAGGTATCTGCAGTGGTGGCACAGGGGGAAGGCCACGAGCGATGCGCAGGGTGTCACCTCGGTCACTCCTTCCCCGAGAAAACCCTTCGGTGCCCCAAGCTGGGAGCCCGGCTGCACCGCGGCGCTCCCGAGGGCATCCGCGGCCGCGGGGCCCGGCTCCCTGGATCCCGGCAGGCGGAGCGCCCGTGGAGGCAGGTAGATGTATGGCTGCCCCGCAATGAACGTGCCCGGTGTCAGGCGACCCCGCGCGCGCCCGCCATCCCTCATCCCGCAATGAGATTCCTCCATTTTCCTAACAATAACGCATGACACACAAGCACTAATAATGGGGCCGAGCAATCATAAACCGATAAGTCCCTGAGTGATTGGCTTTTCCTTGGGCATCCATCAGGGCGTCATCGATCTTCTGTGCGCGGGGGTGATGGATGGCGCTCCCGGAGCGGGACCGGGCGCTTTACGAGGGCCGCGGAGCGGCGGCACGCGGGGCTCGGGAGCTTGGAATGGGGCAGGGGCCACCCTGGAGGGGGATCCTGGCCCAGGAAGGTGCTTGGTGGTCCCTGCCCTTTCGCCCAGGCTCAAGGTGGTGGTGGGTGCTCTCCGGAGAGGCCGGCGGTGCCACGCTGGCGTCCCCAAGGGGCGGCCGAGCTCGCAGCGCCGCATGGGTGCGGGACACGGAGAGACGTGTCCCCTTGGGAAGGTCCCGCTGGCACTTGCGGCCAGGAGGAGGTGCCCGGGCTCCGTGCCTGGCTCTGGGTGGATGGGGACAGCGCCTGGACGGGGGGCACCGGCTCCCCGACCCTCGAGGACCCGAGTTCTCCCCGGGCGGCGGGCACTGCCGGGGGACGCGGGGTGCCCGGGCGGCGCAGACGGATGCGGTGGGCGACGGGCCGGGAAGGAGCCGCCCCGCACGAGGCGGCACCGACGGGAGCGCTGGGAAGGGAAGCGCAGCCGCGTGTGGCGGGACCTGCGGGCGCTGGTGTCCTGGCACCGCAGAGGGAGCCGGGAGCGCCCGCAGCGGTGCCCAATGCGCCCGGGGCCGATTCACGCCACGAAACGTGCCCGTGCCGAGGGCTTTTGTCCTGTCTGGGCTTCTTGCAGCGCGCTCAGGGCGGGTTTCAGCGGGGGGTGGCTGTTGTTTGCTGGTCTGGTTGTTCCTTTCCCCCGCTCTCCTCCTCCCTTGTCCACAGGGATTAGCAGCATAAATCCCTGCCCGGCCACGCGCCAACCTGCCGGGAGAGCCGCGATGCCGGGAACGGGCGGCTGCTCCCCGGGGGTGGCAGCGGCCAGTCCCTGCAGCCCCGCGGGCAGCGCGCGGGGTCCCGGCGCCCGGGCTGCCCCCGCCGGCTGCCCCTCTCCCTGCGCCGCCTCCCTGCAGCTCCTGCCTCGCCACCGCAATTCCCTTCCCAATCAGCAGCTTTGCCAGCCCCTGCGCAAAGCCGAGGCTAAATTACCTCCCCCCAGCCCCATCCGCGCAGGTAGCGAGCGCACGGGCCCCATTAGGGCCTAATTAGGCAGATTCCAGGAAAAGCGGCCTCGAACGCCCTCGTCTCCTGCCCCCTGCAAACCCTCCCGCCCGGCGCGAGCGGGATGCAGATGAGCAGCTCCAGACGGGAGCAGAGTTCACCCTGCACTGGGCCCTGCCTCGCTGTGCCAGTGCACTCCTCGTTTTAATAGTTTAATAAAAATTAGCATAATTAACGAACATCTGTATGATCCAGAGTGGTGCAATTTGGCACTTGGAAACGAGGACTTAAACATTATTGCTGGGATTTTAATGTTGTTTTAATTCTTTTTGGCACTGCGCGGTGAAATAAACGCTCGGTGCCGCGAGTTCTCGGCTGGCTCTCATTTGCATTTCCCTCCCTTTGATTAGGAGCGAGCGCGGCCTGCTCGGCAATTCATCACGGCAGAAATTATTTTAAAAGAGCGGCTGGTGCTCGGGCCGCGGCGGCGGGAGCCGACCAGGGGCACCCAGTGCCCGGCTCCCGCAGCAGCCAGGAGCAGGTTCCTGGGGAAGGGGCTGCACTGGGGTGGGTGATGGAGCCGCCGTCCCCCCTGCGGCGGCAGTTTGGCCCTGGGTGCATGGGCACCGCTGCCCACGCGGCTGCAGCCTCCTGTGGCTCCTGCGCCATCCCCTGCGGCTGCAGCAGGCGACGGAGCTCGCGGGGTGTTAGTTGTGGTGCCGGGGGAGATGCGCCCGGATCCGCGGCTTTCCCGGGGATGTTACCGCTCCGCACACGGGGCCCGGGGCGCGCGGAGGGTCGACACCCCTGCAGGCTGGCGCCAGGGCCGAGCGTGCCCAGCGGGTGCCCTGGGGCCGCCCTCGGCACCGGCCTCGCCGCCTGTCTCCCCAGGAGTACAACGTGTACGGCTGGTGGGTCGGCGAGCTCGACAGCGCCGTGGGCATCGTCCCCAAGGACTACCTGGTGGCCGCCTACGAGCTGGAGGGGCGCTGAGCGCCGGGCGCCGTCCGGTGAGCGCAGGGCTGGGGCGGGCGGCGGGGCCAGGGCTGCTCCCGCATGGTCCTGGCGGCTCCGGGTCCCGGCGGCTCCGGGTGCCGGTGCCACCAGCGCTGTCTTTGGCTCCATCTTCTGGCCTCCGCTTTACACGGGAGCGAGGCCGGGAGCGGTGGCTGCGGCGCGAGGCGGGTGGCCTGGCAAGGGCCGCCGCGTCCTGGGGGTGTCGGTGTGCGGGGACACGGGTGGCCCTGGGTGCTCCCAGGGGACAGGGCTGTTCCCCAGTGTCCTGGGCACAAAGTGGCCTGGCCTGGGGTCCATCTCCTTCAAGATCCATGGGAGAAAGCTGTGCCAAAGACACTGCAGTTGGCTGCGTGGGCCCACGAATGTCTCGCGTCACGAGGGGGGACACGGGCTGAGGCCACGTGCTGCGTTCACAAGGTTTTTCTCCTCCTGTTAGGGAGGAGGGTCTTGGGGGAGATGGGAAGCCGAGGGGCTGCGCGGAGGTCTCCACATCTGCCCTCCCTCCGTGCATTGATCCCGATCTCCCTCTCCACACCCCATTCCCACTGTCACTCCTGTCTCCTCCCCTCCGAATCCAGGTGCTTCCCACTGCTCCCAGCTGGACCGAGAGCTGCACCGACCTTCCCAGCCCCGGCTGCCCGTCCTGCAGGCGCGCACAGGCCAAGGGCCCCCTGTCCCGTCACCATCACGGAGCGGCCCCGGGACGGGCTGTGAGAGCTCCCGCGGGCTGCACTTCGTCCTCGGTGCCGCAGCAGCCTCGGCCACGGAGAGCACTCGGAATAAAGCGCTCGGAATAAAGCGCTCTGCCCTCGCACCCTGTCTGGAGTCCCCTCTGGGCTTGGAGCCCAAGCAGCGGGTGCCCGGAGCGGCTCTCGGAGCTGCAGGACACTCTGCTCCAGGGCTGCCGGAGCGGGGATGGCATCGGCACATCCCGCTGGAGCGGGGACGGCCTGGGCGCATCCCGCTGGAGCGGCACTTGGAAGAAGGGCCGCTAGATGGTGGTAACTGCTCACGGCAGCCGGCCGGGCAGGGGCCGCAGCCCCCGGGCCCAGAGCCCCGACCCGGCTCCTGCTGCAGGGAGGGCTCTGGGGACACAGTGGGACCCCGCAGCCCCATCCCACCCCGGGGCTCGGGGATCCCCTCTTCCCCAGGGGGAGAGGCGCAATAAGGGGCCGCCCTCGGCTCCGCTCCCGCACACGCGCTGCCAGCACCGCCACGGCTCTTCTACTTGGTTTTTATTTCCAGCCTGAGCCCGGCAGCTCTGCCCTCCCGTGCTGGGGGCATCAGGGAGCGAGCGGAGCCCCCGTCCCGACGCCAGGGAGGCTCCACGCTCCTTCTCTCCTAACAAACTACTTCTCTCCTAACAAACTACATCCCCATCCCTCGCCCTCACCCTGTTCCCAGCTGTGCACAACCACCACGCTGTGGGGAGCCCTTCGCGCTCCTGCAGGATCCCAGCTGGAAGCGGCTTCCCCGCTGGAAGAGGAGGGGAACGGCCTCCCAGCAGGCAGGAGAGGCCAGGCAGGAGCCCCCAGGGCAGCACGTCCCCGTCCATCCCGGCTGCGCCAGCACCGGTGTCTGGCCTGGCACGGGGGCCGCAGCCGAGATGCCGCCTCCACTGGAGCCCAGCCTGGCTCCTAGCAAGGAAATGGGGCTCTGCTGCCCGTGTTCCGATGGCAAACGGAGCTCAAGGAACTTGGGAGGCAGCAGCCGGGCAGCAGCAGCCTCTGCGGCTCCGCGTGGGGCCCAACTCTCCCCTCGGGAGCCATGGAGCCGCAGCCTCCGCGCGGGGCGAGGGCCAGGCCGGGAGCCGGGGTCCTGCTGGCGCTGGAACCCTCCTCCTCGCTCCCATCAGAGAGCAAACGCCACCAGGACAACACCCCCAGGGTCCACTACCCACCAGACCGCTTCCCTGAAGAGCTATGGGGACACCAAGGACAGTGCGGAGCCGGCAGGGAGGAAGCCCCGGAGCCCGGGACGCTGCCCAGCCCCGTGGCCCTGGATGCCGCCCGGCTCAGTCAGCCCCGGGCGCGGCGGGTGCCGGCGGGGCAGGCGCCGTCACCGGAGCCGCTCACTGCGTCTCGCGCTCCGCCGGCGCCTCCGGACTCTCCGAGCGGGCGTCCTCCTCCATGCCGAAGTCGCTCCAGGGAGGGAAGGGCTCAAGGCAGCTCGGCCGCTGCGAGCTGCCCGCGCCGGCGCCGCTGCAGAGAGAAACGGGTCAGGAGGGAGAAGGACGCAGGGAAGGGAGAGGGTCCCGACGGCCACCAGCGCAGGAGGGAGCCGGCCCCAGCCGGGCCGCGTGCCGGGGCTGGGCTGCTCGCAGGAGCTGCGGCGCCTTCAGGACCTTCTCCCTCGTCCTGTCCCTTCCCACCCCAAGTGCTCAACCCCCTTAGCCGGCTGCCTGGAGCAGCCGCCCCGCAGCGCCCCGGGACGGGCCTGGGGGAGTCCTGGGCGGGCAGAACCTCTGCGACGAGCGCCAGGAATCGCACAGGCACGAGGAGCGCTCGTGGCACGAGGAGCGAGGAAAGATGTGCAGAAAGCCTGAGCTCCAAAAGCATCCAAAGACTCCCCGTTCCCCCAGAGGTTAAGGGAGGAAATCATCCGAAGACTCCTCCTCTAAATCTCAGCTTAAGTTCTTCTTAAGAGGGACTGGAGCTCCCCTCTGCTGAGCCCTGGCCAAGGCCACAGCGGGTCAGACACCCTCGTGGTGCAAGAGGCCCTTGGTGACGGCCGGAGACGCCCGTCTCCCTTCGCCCAGGCCCTGCAACGCTGCCCGTTGAGCGCGCAGGCCTGGGGACGCTGCTCCACCTCATTCCCTTCGATCCCTGCAGCAGGGATGGGACAAGCAGCTCAGAAAAGGTTCAGGGGTGCCGAGAAAGCCCCGCAGCTCCTCATTTCACAGCGAGGGCTGTTCCCTCTTGCTGGAACTCCCTGGCACTGACGGCAGCCGTCGCGGGCCAGGCTGGGGCGAGCAGCACGGAGCGCCGGGGCGCGCGGCCGTCCCGCGGGCTGCTCCCCGTTACCTGGCGCGCGGCTCCGCGGGCGGCGGCAGCGAGGGGCGGCTCTCGCCCTGCTGCGCCCACGCGCACTGGGACATGGCGTAGTGCAGGATGGCCTCGGTGACGGTCAGCGCGCCCCGGCCCTGCACGCACGCCTCCATCTCGGGCACCGGCAGCTGGCTCTGCAGGAAGAGGTGCAGGCGGCTGTCGGAGAGCAGCACCACGTTCTGCACGACCCTGCACACACAGAGCGAGGCCGGGGTGACGCGGGGCCCCGGCAGCACAGGGCACACGGGTGGCAGGGGGTCCTGCCCACCCTGCAGCTCACGGGCCCCCGCAGCTGCTCTGTCTCCAGCTCACAGGCAGCACCTGCAAAGCAGGGCACAGCGGGGCGTCCTGTCCCCCATACAGCCCCAACAAGGGGGCATTCAAGCCCCTTACTCACTTCTCCAGGAACTGCTGCAGCCCCTGTCTCCGCTTCTCAATGAACTCATCTGTGCTGCCCACAAAGAAGGTGGATTTTCCAGGCAGCTCTGGGACAGGCCTGCAGGAACAGAGCACGAGCAGTGGGTCAGGGTCATCCCAACGTCCCAGCAAGGAGACACGTGAGACATGGGGGGCACCGCAGCAGCTGCCACGACCCTGTTTTGTGGAAAGCTGGAGCCCAGGAGATCCAGTTTTCCTAGATAACCAGTTTCTGCCTCTTCCCAGCCCGTGGGATCTCCGGGCAACTGGGAACACAGGGCACGGCTGCAGGGGGAGGCAGAAGGGGGCCCAGGTGACGCTTACACCAAGCCCGCGTTCTTCTGGAGCTGCTTCCTCAGCCACACGAATTCACGGTAGCGGCGCCGCACGCATGAGGTCTTGGCAGTAAATGCCTTGCTGTTGGTCTGGAAAAAAATAACCAAAGCACAGAGCCTGAGGCACGGGCTGGCACGGCCGGACAGCCCCGCTCGGGAGAGCCGTGTGAGGCGGCAGCGAGCCCGCGGTCACCCGCCTGCCGGCGCCCACTCACGTGCAGGAAGATTTTGTAGTCCACGTAGGAGTTCCAGGAGCCCTCGTTCTGCACCCGCGGGTCCTGCACCCGCACCGTGGTCAGCTCCTGGCCGCACAGACACAGCGTGAGCGCGGGCGGGTGCCACGCGGGCGCCCCACCGCCCGGCTCACCCTGCCCGGCAGCCCCCAGGGACGGGCACCCTTGGCGACCCGACCCTGGGTAGCCACGAACCCGCTGCTAAAACGGGTCTTACCTCTTCCCGGTTCTCCAACATCCTAGAGGCGGAGCCCAGAGGGAAACATCTGCACGGAAGGAAGGAAAAAAGGATTAGTGAGAGAAACAGAGCGCAGCACCCAGTCAGGAGGTGCCCTGTGTCCCCAGCACCCCGGCCAGGCCTCCTGTGGCGCAGCGCCCACATCCACACGCAGCGGGACGGCACCACCAGGTGAGGAGCTCCCGAGCCCTCTCTCCTCGTGGGCGGCACCTGCCCCGACCTCCCGTGTGCCCCGAGCCACCGGGGCCCTTGGCCACGCTGCGGACCGCAGCCGGAGCCGGGACGGCCCTTTCCGCCCCAGCCCCGCTCCTCACGGAGAGATTCCTACTGGGAAATGCCGCGTGCCTGGCACGGCCACGAGCTCAGAGCCCCCCGAGCACGGCCCGTTTGAGCGCCCGGGCCGGACACCGGGAACAGCCTCCTCGCCATGCGGCACCGAGTGCCATGGGCGCCACGGCACCGAGTGCCAGAGCCAGAGCCGGGTGGGAAGAGCCCCGCGCAGGGCCGGGAGCCGGGCGGGAAGAGCCCCGCGCAGCCCGTTGCCCACGGGCGGCCTGCGTCCTTGCCCACGGGCAGGGAACCAGGGAAGGAAAAGAAAGGACAGAGGCACTAATTGCCCAATGGGATGGCGGGGAAGTGCCAGGAAATGTAATTTGGCAGCTGGGCAGAGGCCGCTCGGCGGAGCGGAGCCCAGCGCTTCGCACCAGGACACCGGCACGGCGCCCGGGCGCATCCCGAGGCCTCCGGTACCCTTCAACAGGCAGCTCGGGAAGCAGCGCCCGCCTCTCTTCCCGGTACATCCGCTGAGCGTCGTACCAGGCAATGCGTAATCTCATTTAGGCTTTATTTGGAGTTAATTGATCTTAACTTGACAAATGAACTTAAACCAAACGGAGAAGGCAGCTTGGAATTAGCCGTGGACAGCGGTGCCAAATCCCCTCCTGGAGGGTTTGCTTCGGCCGCGGCCGCGCCCGGGTCGCTCCTTGCTCCCGTCGGCCGCTCGGCGTTTCGGGGGCTGCCGGTGCCTGCCGGGTGGGAGGGCGCGCGGGGCGGGCGCCCCGTTCGGACCGCTGCTCCCGACGGATCCGGGGAGCTCCGGCGGCGCGGGGACGGGAGCAGCTCCCGGCGCCCGGCCGGTGCGACGGCCGTTTGCACCTCCCGCCCAAATCTGTTCTCTGCCCGGCTGAGCCGGCACCTCCTCCTCAGGCCGGAGCCCCCGGCCCGGCGGCTCCCGACGCTCCTTCCCACGGGCGGCTCCGGTGTGCAGCGGCTCCGGGGCCGCTCCGGCCGCGCGGGGACAGCGGCAGAGGGAGCGGGGCTCGAGGCCTGGAGCGGCTGAACCTGGAGTGCCGGGGGAAGCGCTGCCGAGCGCCCGCGGCGCGAGGGGGAACGGCGACGGGGGCGGCCGGTTCGGCCACGGGGGCGGCCGGTTCTGTTGTAGGGGTGCCCGGTTCTGTCACGGGGGAGCCCGGTTCTGTCACGGGGGAGCCCGGTTCTGTCGCGGGGCCGCCCGGTTCTGTCGCGGGGCCGCCCGGTTCGACGCGCTGGGTCCCCCCCGCCAGCGGGGCCCGCGCACAGACGGTCCCGGATCGTTTCCCCCGTGGCGGGGACGGGGCCTCGCGCGGAGCCGCACGGACGGGCCCGGGACGCAGCGCGGCTTCCGCGAGCACAGACAGACGTGCCCGACGTGCGGCGCGACGGGCGGGCGGGCGGCCCGGGGACACCGGCAGGCCCAGGGACACGGGCTGCGGCGGGAGCAGCGCCCGGCCCCGGCAGTCC
>JAVCKT010015874.1:0-11120 GCA_032273925.1 Rhynchotus rufescens
AATCCATTCTTTTCTTCTCTCTTTAGGGAGAATGCTAATTAGCAAGGCTGGATAAAGATTTTGATCTGACATTTCAAAGCATTTTCAGGGATCCAAGAGATCCTAAGGACTTGTCTATTTGTCCACACTAGAGATTTATTTCAGATTAAAGCAATATGTAAACACAAACTGTGCTAACTTCTCCTAAATTTAGACAAGTTTCTACCCTTGATGCCTTCTCTGGACTTCATGAAAGGGTTTTAAAATTCCTCTGAAACACATTCTCTCTGAAAGAAAAATCACAGAGGTGAGGGGATTAAAGGAACTTTATCTACCAGTACGTATTTCCCTAAAATAGCTTCCTGAGGCTCACTGTTGATCAACAGCAGCAGCATCTAGCACCAGCTGCAATGCAGTTTCAGGAAGACAAGAGGTGCCACGCAGCATTGCATTCCAGTGAAGGCATCGTGGTTCTGCCATACTGACAGCAAGCGCACCACATGGCAGGTCCTTTTGAGTAGAGGTCTTTGTGCAGTCCCCAGATGAGCTCTGCACAAACATTGTGGCCATGCAGAGTAGGAGTGGTGCATGAGCCACGGTTTGGGAACTGCTGTTTTAAAGACTAGTATGACAATTATTGCTCTTACTAAAGGGACTCTGGATATTCTTGACTGACTTTACGTAAACAACATTGAATTCCTCAGAGATACAAAAAACTCAGCCTCTCGCTGCAAAAATGCCCTAACAGGTAAAACACAACCTAGGCACTGGTATGTTCTACAGTATAATCTTCATTATAGAGAATAGACTTTAGAGCCAAGCAATGAAAATAGTTTGGATTAATTGCCAGAATATTAAAGACTTTTATTGAAGTTAAGTCATTGGCATACAGTGTTCAGTGGACGAAATATCCAACATCAACTGAAATTGCATCAGTTTTGGACAGCTCTGCTTAAATTGCTACAAGCCGGAAAAATTAGCAGTTCTGGAATATTCTTTGGGGCCTTCATGTCCCATGACATTAAGAGATGAGAATTCCCCCAAGAAAGCCCCATATTCATCTGATGCTGCTGATCAGTCGACTTGTATTGTGCTTTTTGCATGGTACTTAAAATCACTACATGTACTCCAGCCTTCTAGAAAATGTTTGATTCAGGAACTAAAAATTCATAGTGCTCGGATGTATTTTTGTTTGTTTGTTTGTTTTCATTATTTACAGAGGAGGTCTGACTAGCTGCTGTTTCACCAGCTGGACACCACATAGCCCTGACACAAAAGAGGTCTGCTAGATAAAGTGGCTGTTCTGTTTGTGTCTGTCCTAAACAAACACCAAGCCTCTGGTTCGTTACTTCTGTAACACAGAAATAGCATCTGATGGTCCCGTGCACTATGCAGACGAAGAAAGCGAAGGTTTATGATCCCCAGGAAAATAAGACAATGAAATGCATAGTCCAGCTGCAGAAAAACAGCTGTAGCCTTATCTGTCCATTTAAAACAGAAGTTTGTGCTTGGTAGTTTGAGTAGCTCTCAGCAATCAGAACACAGGATGCATACAGAATAGATTTTATTTGTGTACGTATGTATGAGAGAACATGCACAAACTACATTTTCCCATGCAACAGAGCAATTGATGATTGCTAACTAATCTCCTGATATCTCAAATCGCATAGCCCCTTGCATTTCAAAGTGTACAAATGACTTCTAATTCACTTAGTACAAGACTAGGTCTTGGCAATGTAGTAAGAAAACCTAGGAATCTCAGAGCCACCTTTTGGTAGCTCATGACGTACTTTGTACCTTGCTCACAGAGTTTAAATGGTGTAGTGTATCTTTGTCCTTAAAAGTTGGAGGGAGGCAAAAAGAGAACAAAATATAGAAGATATTACCGTACCATACATGAGGGTCACAGTCTGTCCTGCCCTTACCCTTTTGGGATGTCTTTTTCTCTCTTTTCTCTAAAAAATAGATGTGGCTTCCTCTCAAACCCATTTTCATGCCATGCACAAATAAATTTGCTTTTGCCAGACCAGTAAATCTGGTAAATGAACTCAGAAGCTGATGCAAAAGCTCAGAGAAACCCATGGTACATACAGGATCTTTGTTTATGAGACAAAATGATTAGCATAGCACATCTTCAGAGCTTTTGGCAGGAAACAGGCAGTGGTTCGATTCATAAAAATAAAAGCATGGATGTGTGATCAGCATGCACATGACTGTCTCTACAACTTGACAGCTTCCTGCTCTACGGCATGCCCCATTAATTTCATTTCAGGACAGAGGTGGATCTTATTCCAAGACAGGGCAGATACTGGGAGGATTAAAAGAGCCAGACAACCCAGGCTACATGACAGAGTGGGAACTCACTGACAGGCACTCTCAGCCTACAGTTTACATCACAGATGCGTCCAGATAAATCATCTGCAAAGACTGATCTTCCTTAAAGAACGACTTGAGTAACGCAAATGGTATTATGGAAGAATTAGCCATTAACCAATGGGTAATTTGATGCTGTGCAAATTTGAAGAACCTTCCAAAGAGACTACCCAAGTGGACCCGCATGCTTGAAAAACAGGCATTTCCACACATCTATTTGTATTAAGGTACCAGAATGAAATACCTGGGAATAAAGTCTTTGACTCAGCATTCTACAATCTCAAGCAGCAAGATGCTGAGCAAAGTACATAGCTGCAATAGCTGATACAGGGCCTTCAGCAAATATATATATAACCCAAGAAAGGTTATAATCTAACTCTACAGAATTTTGATTATGTTCATAAGGGCGAAGGTTTAGGGGGGAAGATTTCCATCATCAAAAATGTCTGATCTAACAGACATTTGACATTTTCATTTGTGGATATTCCCTTTAAAAAGTTTTATACAGTCTCGAAAGAGTCTAGTTAAGACTCTGTGAAATGAGTGGGTTTTGTTATTATTTTTGGCTAACAGAAACATTTGCATCATGTTAATTGACTCTGTATTTCCTACCACAAGAATGAGAATAAACTAAACTAATAACAAAATGAACTAAGAAGATGTTTCATCTAATCATATTGCTAACAAATAAATTGACCTTTAAAAGAACTGATGTTGTGGAAAATTCAAAGAATTTTTCAGCAATATGAAAGGTCAAGGCATCAGGTCTGGCATAAGGGTTATTCAGTTAGTTTTGCATATAAATTGATTTTATTCTTTTTCAAACACTTGTCTAGACTGATGGATGTTGACTTGAATATCTATTAAAGCTGAAGAACAGAAGTTTGTTTTAGAAGGGACTAGAGAGGCAGCTAACAAGATAACACCTCTTAGTGACCAGAGTCCAGGGGCGTTTAAACACTTCACAGCAAAGGCTGCAAACATGAAGGAGTGCCAGGTGAATTCATAAACTAAAAATGCCCCGAAGCAACAGTCATATAATATATATCTATATAATATATATCTATATCTATATAGATATTTCTTTTCTCTGTACTTAGGGCTAGGATGCTTCCTAGACATAATCTTGAAATGATTAAAATGTGATCTTGAAATGTGATTAAAATGTGTACTTGAAACCCAAGTCATGCCATCTTTATTTCCTTTAATCCTTAAAATTTCCTCTTTTCAGACCAGCTTGATTTGATATAATATGCAAGGTAAGAATGAACTTTTTTTTCTTCATTATAGACAGAAGCGTTTCCAATTAAAGAAACCAGTGTTAGTCCTACAAACAAAGCAATTCAAGAATGGTGATCAACTCCTTATACAAAATAAAAATGAGCAGTAAAATGTAAACTTGCACACTCTATACACAGCTGAAATGCCACTATTTCCTAAGCAGTTCTTTACTGATTGAAATTCAGGCTGAAATCTCCCTGAAACTATTTTTTAATTAGGAAGGTATTATCCCTAGATTTACTGACATGGAAAATGGCATACAATCCAGCAAATAGTGAAACTCATTGGAAAATCTCTCACATACTTCATCAGCTACTGTACTGAGCAGTCACTGACTTGCCAGAATTTTGCCATAGTAATTTAGTGTCAGACCACTGGAGCAAAACTCAAGAGTTCTCAACTCTAGTTTGGCAAGTTCAGACAAAAATTATTAAGAAGAAAATCTCAAGTCTTTTAATATAAGTCCTATTGGAATGCTGTTCCAGGAAAATGAAAGAATCTTTCACATCTCTATAATATAGCATTTTTCTGGTGTTCGGGAATTTGTTAATTCTTTCGAAAATGTGCTATTTAGATTACTTACCATCTATCAGCTATTTCTCTATGATAATACCGAAGCAGTTAATCTAGCTATAATTTACAAGTTTTTATGATCAGTCAGGTATTCCAGCCTCCCTAAGCATTGTGTCATATAGAAGTATTGATCTTTTTTAAATGAAATCACATAGAGGTGAATAGTGTAGAAAGCAAGGTGCTTCCCTGTGGAAATTAAACATAAGTGTGTGAAAAGAATTGTATAGAAAAAGAAGAGATGTATATTGTAACGCAGGTAGAAAACAGCCTTGATGTAAATAAGGGAATTAATGGGACATGTTTGTTCTTGACCTGAACATTGTAACGCTTCCAAGTGGGCAGCGTGTTTTCATTTAAAGTAAGAATTAATTCTAATGCTTCAGAGATGACCTTCAATTGATCTGGAATTCAGATAAGCCTTAAAACATCTACATATTTTAGGATTATCTATTTTTTTCCATGACCGAGGGGGGTTGCATGCTTATTGCATTCAATAAGGCTGAGCTTACTGTGCACACCAGGGACTCTATTTTCCAGTCCTCTGAACACCGTGTACGCTATTCCCTCTGTTTTAGGTGTCTCAGTAAATTCCCATAGCTCCTGCTCACCATTTTTTCCTGGGTTTTGTGTGTGTGTGTGTGTGTGTTTCCTCTGCCCAAATGGCCTTATTTTATCTCCATTATTAGCTACATAACCCACTTACTTCTCTCAAACTAGGTTTTCTAAATACCTTTTTTTGAGGGCATTCAGTGACACTGTTTACTCTCTTCTTACAGCAGGGCTCCCTGTGTATAAGTCTGTGTGTTGTACTGCTTTTGTTGAGATACCTCAACAAAAGTATCCTCCCAAAGACAAATTGTTAATTAATGCAGGAAGGAATGCTCTTCATGGAAGCTCTTCTGTTCCTTCAGTAGACCAAGGATTTCCCACCCAATTTTGCCCTCATGATTTTTAGACTCTTTTCATTTCACTTTTTTTTTTTCTTCACCCTTGTCTGGGAAATCAATTATTGAGGTTATAAGCTTTGGATTCCCAATACACTGAAAGGTAGGGACAACAACAGACAGAGAACTATCAAAAACCTATCACTGGATGCTGGCAGTTAGTGTCTTCTCCCTTTTTTTCCTTCCCCTCACCTCTGTCTTGGTCACATGCTCTGATTTTCCTTAAAGATATTAGTATTTCATTTACTGAGGCTGGGACACTCCTCAAAAGTTTAAAAAAGTTAGATGCTATAGTCAAAAATTCTTCTTTTACAAGCAAATGTAATCAGGATGATGACAACTTTGCAGCCATGTCCTTCTAGAATCATTGCATCTTTCTCCACAGTAAGTGGAGTCAGCCAAGAAGGATGAGGACCATCTACTTTCTCTTCAGTGTCATCATTACCTCTAAATCCAAACACATGCCTTTTTTATCCATCTAATACTCACCTTTTTCCCTGACCAGATATTCCAAATTCCTGAACCCACTCACATATTTTACCAAAAGTACTTCATTTGCATTATTTATCCTAAATGGTTCAAACTGGCAATGGAAGCAGTAAGGTCTAACTATCATCAGTTTTACAAATGATAAATTTATGGTAATTTTAAATTAAGATGAAATTTAAATAGAGTTTTATAAAAAAAAATCTGTATGTTCTATGACTTTCTAGATCAGAGAAATTTTAGATGAGAGAGACCTTTTACATTCTTACTGATTTCACTTGGAGCTTGCAGCAATAATGTAGTTTTCTGGAAAATGTACCAATGGGGATTCCCTAATAAGAGTCTAATTACTCCTCAGAGAGGTAACCCTGTTAATAGGCAGAATATCCCCACCTAGACTGTGCGGCATGGGGAACAGACCAAAAAACAGTAAATCAAGGAGCAGAAAAGTTTGTGTTATTTCCCATGCTCCTTGTCTGTTTTGAAACATCAGCAAAAACAGCTACCAAAAGATCAGTGTTCCAAAACACAAAACAAAACAAACAAACAAACAAAAACCCAACAAAACCCATAGACTATTGAAATACACTATCCTCATATACCAGATTTCTTTTTTTTTTCCAGAAACTTACAGGAAAACTTAAGAAATATATATATATATATATTTTAAATCACACTCCCATTACAGAGCAATTTCAGTTGAAGGAAGTGGTAATTTCATTAGCTCCTTGGCATTGTTTCATTGACTAAAAGTTGGCAGCAAGTGATGAGTGAGAGGACTATCCACTTGTACAAGCATGCAGATCACTTCTCTTTCTGACATAAAAAGCTTTACTGCTTCAGAGAGAGATTTACAAACAATGAGAGGAAAACAGTGAAGCAAAGTGTCAACAAATAGATCTAAGGGCAATATTTTCTCTTACAGGATCTGAATGCATACCACAAGCACTAGATCTCCACATGATTTGTCACTGCTGGACTTATTGCTGACTCTCACAGGCATTCAAAATGAGAACACTACCTAGTTATTAGCCTACTCTGGTTTAAGTACAAAGGGCACTTTGATTCCGGTTCAGGAGATTACTGTAATATAAATTTTTTCTTTAAGCCACTCCACCTAAAGAGAAGTGACTACATAACGTAGTCTGAAGGTATGAAGGGCAGTGGGGATAACTATTCACTCCATAACTTCTTTTTCAGATCTTCACCATAATCTTCAAGCTAGAGCCAGAATTGCTTTTCATTAGAATGCTGTATCAAAAAAATCAAGTAAAAGCTAAGCACATTGCCTCCTAAAAACAAATACATAGACCTGCTGTTGTTTTGCAGGAAGGACATGCAGAGAAGGAAAAGCCAAACAGGGTGTTTCTTCCAGCTAGCACAGTATGTACAATCTTTATGTGATGCAACTGGAGGAACTCAGCTTCACCTCAGTGCCTACACTCCCACTCATACCTTCTCCCTTTCAATCTAGGATGGGACTGACTTCATACCTGAAACTACTTTTTATTAAATGTTCATTTCAAAGCAAAGCATAACTCAACTAATACCATGTCTGACGATTACAGCATTAACTGGATGCTAATTTAAGCTACTAGCATATGCTAGTTGCCTTGGCTCCCTCTGGGGTCCATGGAGCAACGGAGATGACTCATTTCACTTTCTTTGCACTTCTGCCTTCCAGAGAGGACAGATCTGTCTGTTGTCTCTTCCTAGTAACTATGAGAAAGCGTCAAGGCTTCAACTGCTATTTATGTGAAAATACCACAAGTGCCACTGATCAATTGGGAAGTTAACAGAAGTTTTCCTGCTGACTTCAGGAATAGCCTTTCCCTACTATTACTTTTGATAAAAGTAGCATGGTATCAGATTCTGTCTAAATTAGGTTTAATTGGGTGAAAAAGCAGCATTACTCTTTTATAAGTAAGCAGGGACAGATATGGGAATCTGTCTCCCGCCAGGGCCTGTTACCAGTGCTTGAGCCAAACAGTGAACAAATGTAACTTTCAATGGTGAGGCTACTTCTACCCTAGGAAATTTGTCTTCAGAAATCATTAAATACATCAGAAACAAACATGGAATAGGTGCACAGAAAGTCTGTGGTGTTATCACATACAATCTGAGGACAAGGGAAGTTAAATCTTGAATCGGATAGACTTGTGGGCAAACAAAGGTCATTTACATTATTTTGTGGAGGGCATTCTACAAGTCTAATCTCCCTAGGCAAGGGTCATGTTTGTGTCCATTACTTACTCTCTTTGCTTACTGATCCTGCAGTTCTGCAGGCAAAACTTCCATTGATTGCAATGGAAATGCTATGCATGGACGGAGTCTAGGATTGGACTGTTTACTAAGCAAATAATCAGAATCAGCAGATTTGGAGTCAGATGGGCACCCAATAAGCAGCCTGTTTTGTTGTAGGATTGGGTATAAAATCCCAAATCTCGTCAGCTCATAGCTACTGGCACCAAGAAGCACTAACAGCAAGCAGAATGGCCTTTCATTCCACATTCTTTGTTTTCTTAGCTGGACTGGTATTTCTCTCTGAAGCTGCACCACTGGTGAGTCTTTTTATTCAAACTCAATGATTGCAAGAATATTAATCTAAATTTTCTACATGACTAGCAGCTTCTCCATCCCTGTAATTCTTCAGCCATCAACTTTTGTTGAATGTTATTTTACTATGATTTTTTTTCTAGAAGCTTCTTCAAAATTCTTAAAATTTTTCTTCTGCCATGAGTCATCTATTTTAGTATACAATGAAAGAGTCCTTGATCTAGGAGCTGTAGCCTTTATTTCTTCTTATTTCTGTCACTTTGTGACTCACATGCCACCAAAGCTAGTGGTAGCTTTACCTTGTTCACCAAATATCTTTTGTTATCTCTAAAGAAATAAAAAGATATTTTTGAAGTATGACTAAGAATTCATTATAACACAACAGAATTTAGGAAGCAATATTCTTTCAGCCCTAGGGATATCTTAGGTATTTTCTGTCAGTTGCCTAAGATTCTCTGTCTGCATTTATAATGATTTACTATGTTTTTAAGACATCATATACAAGATAACAGCTTATGCCTTGCAGTATTTCTCCAAGGACATATACAACTTGAAATATTTATCATGCTTTACAGATGTCTTACAGATACCCTTACAGATAAGTGACAGAATGGTGCATATAGCAATAAAAATGTCATTATATCAATGTTGTTTATATAATATGCAATAATATGTGTATATATGTGTATAACAACCTAATTCATAAAGAGATCGAAGATACTCTGCTGTAAAGAGTAGATGTTTTGACAACACTAGAATAGAACTAGCTTTAAATAGTGTTTGCCCAATAACTTGCTTTTAAACCACTATTAATTATGCAAAAAGAATTCATCTTCTCTGCAAAAGTTTTTGCAGTGGCTGGTAAACAGCTCCTATACAATGTCTCCTGCCTTCCCCCAGGTCTCCCATGGTTCTGTTGATTCCAAATGCCCTCTGATGGTGAAAGTGCTGGATGCAGTCAGAGGAAGTCCTGCGGCCAGCGTAGCTGTTAAGGTGTATAAGAAGGCTGCAGATGGAAGCTGGCAGGAGTTTGCTGTTGGGTAAGTTACATGGTGTTATGGACTCATTTTCAGGTGCCTTGGGCAAACAAGTGAGAAATAAGGGGAATGAAGCTGTGATCAGAAAAACAACGCATTTTCTAGCAGGCGTTGCTATCACGGTTAAAAGCACATTAATTCTGGTCTAAAACCAATACATGGAACTGAAACAAATACTAATTGTGAAATCACTTTGAAATGTTTATCTTTCTTTGAAAGGTAATAGGTTTAATATGTAAATATTTCTCTCCTGGCTTCGATACTCTCTTCCCTTTCTACCAAAAAAAAAAAAAAAAAAAAAATCTGCTTAAAAGAGAGCTTTATTGACAGCAGTAATACACAAAATCCTCTCTGTAACCTTTGTCTCTACCCATGCTTGCAAAAAGTGCATCAGCCTTCTTCAGTGCAACAAACATGCTAGCTGGAGAAATTAACTAAAACTTAACTAGGTCTTAACTAGAACATTTAAAAAAATCAGTGTAATACAACACAGAAACATATATCAGTTTGCTTGTCATCTTTTATGTAGACTTCCATGGCTTTGTTTTTTCCAATATGAGGGCTTAGTATTTTACAAAATATTCTCAAAACATCATGGAAAGACAAGCAAATACTATTATCTATACTATTATCTTAAGCTTGGGGAAGCGGTACAGAGACCAGAGGGCTATGGTTTACTAAAGTATACATGTGCATTATAGTTTAAGTATTTAAACTTCATTTTAACATCTCATTTAATTCGATTTTTAAATAAGTCAAGTGAAATCTATAGTAAAAGCAACATAATCAACCACAGAATGAAAAGTGCAAGCAAGGATATGAGCCATCAGAGAATTCAACTGCATGATGTACATAAAAACTGAAGAAACAAACAGAAGACTACAAGGATGGAGATACCTTTGTCTCCATCTGGAGGGAGATTTTGTTTATTTTACTTATTTATTTAAAATAAATAAAACCTTATCCCATTACAAAGAGACAGAAGAGCTTAGAAGGTCTGAGGAGAAACTAGTACCTTCTCACAATAAATCCATGTATTTTAAGTCCCATAAGAATGGCAGGTTGCTTACAAGGAAAGAAAAACAGAAAAAAACAAACTATGATCGTGTGTTTGGTGAGCATCTCCACCATTATCAGGAAATTTAGATTTCAAATGTTTCATCTGAACACTGTGGTCTTGAACAAATATGTAACATAAAAAAACAATTTAAGAGGAATAAGATAGATGAGGTACCAGTGTCAAAAGCCCTCACTTTTTTTCCAGCAGAACAGTTTGGTTTTTTTTTTCTCTGTTTACTCTGCAGTGTTGTTCTTAATAAGCAAAGAAAGCCAAATCCTACAATACTAGCCAGGACTCACCCAAATATTTTATATCTTTTAGTCCATACACTCCCTAAGAAAATCAAATCACTTCTTCAAAACGAATTAAGCACTTCAGACACATTAAAACCCTATTCCTACTTCAGGTGAAGGTTTTGATCTTTCCCTTGACTTGCAATTTAACTGAGGCTGCTTTTAGAGATGATGTTGACTTAGCAGATTACATTTTTTTGAACTGGGTCTGCAAAAGTAGTTACAATTTTCTTTTTTTCTGAGAAAATCAGAGTTTCTTTGTGAATGCAATCAAGGAAAACTGGTTGTAACTATTCTTGCCAGGATTTTTCATAGCCTAATGATATTTGGAAGATACATGAAGGATACTTAGCAGAATATAAAATATGAAAAGTATCCTGTTTTGCACAAATATCTTTTGATCTGTTATATCTAACTTGTTTGTTTTTACTTTCCTAACCCATTTTAGGGAATTAAGCAAGCACAACTAGCAACTATTAAATTTGGAATAATAGTATTTAAAAGGCAGTGAGAAAGCTAGAATAGCAACAGCTGACTT
>JAVCKT010015875.1:10947-22645 GCA_032273925.1 Rhynchotus rufescens
TGCTGTGATCCTCCACCAGGATTTCCTAACGCAGGGAGGCTGTTTATGTCAAGGGCGGCCGGATGGCTGCTTTTCTGCCCGGCCGGCTGCGGGACGCGCCTTGACTCGCCGGCCGCGGCCCAGGCCTGCGCGCGCGGGCTTCGCGCAGGGCCGCCGCGCTGCAGCCCCGCGGACACGAGGGCGCTCGGGACGCGAGGGGCAGCCCCGGCGGACGGGGCAGCTGCTGCCTCGTGAGCGGCCCCCGAGCGGCCGTGGCCACCGAGGCTGCCGGGGCCTCGGCAGCGCGCGGGGCTGCAGAGCCGCCCGTCGCCCCGGCCTCCCGCGGGCTGGGAGACAACCCGGGTCTCGCTGCCGCCGCGGCGCCGACCCCGCGCGCGGCTTCGCCTGTCGCCAGCTTCCAAGAAGCAGCTCCCGCGGAGCCAAACGTGCCACCCTGCAGCTGTGGGAAGCGGCAAAGAAACTCCCAGGGCTGCTGCCAACTTGGCACGAGCCCAGAACCTGCTTCCTGAGCCCAAAAAAGGGCAGCGCCCGAGGTCTGGCGTCAGGGAAGGGGAGGGGAGGCCGGGACGGCACCGAGGCCGAGGGCCTGGGCAGTGCTGAGGCTGGGCGCCGTGTCGCTGCCGCCCCCTCCTTTTGCTTAGGAGTTATAGAGAAATCGCGCACGCGAGCGCGGTTCTTCAGGGCCAAGCCTGAGGTGAAATGGTGAAAGATAAGCTTGGATGGGTCAGCTTGTGTTGGCTTAAAAGCTGGTAGGGTGTCACCGCACAAACACTTCAACTCCTCAAATACACCCATGTTCCATATGCACACTCGTGTAGAAAACACAATATGGAAAACACTTGGAATGGGAGTTACAACAACAAAAAGGAAAACAACAAAAACAAATAAAATAACATGTATACATGATGCCCCTGCAGGGAATAATTCCACAGAGCGCAGGGTGCAGTGAGCGCACAGGTGTCCTCTGGAGGCAACGCTCAAACACAGAAAGGAAAAACACCCAGCCCCGAACCCCGCAGCTTCTGTGCAGGTTGGTGAGGGCAGGAGGCGCAGGGGGAGCGCGGGCGCCGTGGGACGGGGCGGCCCCACCTGCCCCCCTCCCTCCCTCCCTCCCGCCGGGGCCGCTCCAGCTGCCCCGCGCCGCCCTCCCATGTGTCCTGCGCAAGCAAAAAAGCAGCTCCATTCAGACACAGCAGGAGCTTCACATCATCAAGATAGCAAGCTACAATTTAATGTGCTAACTGCCTCAAAGGGCAGCGGCGTTTTCCTTTTTATTCGCTGCCTAGGTTGGGGACAGAGCCCGCCGCGCACCTGCCACTCTGCAGGCGGCAGCTCCTCTGCACCCCAGGCAGCACAGACCAAATCTCCCACATTCTCAAGGAATTAAATCAGGTGCCAGGTTCCCCCCAAAGAGAGCACAGGCATGGGGAGAGCGCAGGAGGACAAGTCCCCGTCCAGCAGCGCTGGGCAAGTGGGAACAGCAGCTGCCAAAAGGCCGTTCCTGCAGTAAACGTGATGCGTCCCCACCTCGGGCTGCTGCTTCTTGCGGTCCTGCAGTTTGAACAGGGCAGCAAAGGTTTGGGAAGCCAGTTTAATTGGGCTTCAAAAAAATATATAAAATAAAAGCAAATATCTGCATCTTGTTGTGATATGGACAGGGAGAAACTGGCAGAACAGTAAGAAAAACTAAAACTTGTGAGGTAAATATTTCTAACGCATTTTCTCTCCCTCCTTCTCTCTCTCTCTACATATTTATATATATCTATATAGATAGATAGATATACACATACTGTGTATATATAAACACACACATATACACAGTACTTTTTTAAGGCAAGGGGTTAAGGTTTGCGCAGGAAGGAGGAAGGCGGCTGCGTGACCTGCCGTTGCCTCGGCTTGTCACATCGCTATTCTGACAGTTTTACTACTTTGCCCCCAAATAGTCCTGAGAAAGCCAGGAGGAAAGTGGGAGGTATTTCTTTCAAAGCCCTGCTCCAAGTTTTATTAACAACATATGACTTTTATGCACTTTAAGGTGATTTTTCACAAGCGAAAAGTGAAATATTTATGCCACCTGCCAACATTTTAGCACTGAACATGTCAACGTAGGAAGGGCTTACTTTAAAAAATAACTTCCCTTTTGGTGCAGGTGTAAGACAGAGCCCATTTTCCTAATTGTCTCACCTGCAAAGCTACATGGACTTGTAAGATAAGCTAAGACAAGCAGGGAGGGGAAAAAAGAAACTAAGGAAAACAAACAAACACAAAATTCCCCGCACTGGTTTAGTTGGCGAGGCTGCACCGCAAGGGTCGACCCCCGTGCCCACCATGGGCCCTGCCCGGCTTGCTACACTGCGGGCAGCATTACCTGAGCTCCTGCAGCCAGCTCCACGGCGCTGCCAAGGACAAACCACCCCCCAGAGCCAACAGCAGGGCCAAAACCACGCTTCTTTAAAGAGGTGGCAGCCTTCCTTTGGGGTGAATGGGCTGTGATTTCTCCTGTGAGCACTCGGGCAGTGCCTGCACGCAGCTTTGTGCTGGGCAGCGCAGCCTGCAGCAACAGCATGTGCTTGGCTGCAAGGTGCTGAGTTAGGCGTTTTTTTTTTTCAAGGCTGCAACAATTTGCTTGTGGCTAGAAGTATGACTCTTCTTTAAGTAAAACAGTGACACACCTAAGGCTAGATTTAAAAAAAAAAAAAAAAGCTGTATGTAATTATCGGCTTGCTGACACAATAGGTGAAACTGTGTGTCATACTGCATTTGAATAGGTTCTCTTTTACCCGTTTCACTCTGGAGCGGCGATTCTACCTTCAAGAGTGGATTGTATTCAGAAAAGTTATAGCCAGTATGAAGAATTTTTAAGAACAGCCTTACTGCAGCATTAGCATGAGCTAATATATTTTATTAGCTGAAATTTGCTAATGGATTTGCTGAAAAAAATAAGTATATGCAACGCAGAACTTACAGCTGACTATTAGAAATTGTCAGCTTCCTCCCCACCTTGTGCTTCTCCCCTCTCCACCCACTTACTCCAGAGAAGTGAAGCTGGCAGAAGCTCAGTGTGAACTGGTGTTATGACCATAGTAAAAGATATCAACTATTTGCATCTGCTATTTTCCTAAAAAGAGAAGCAGAATTCATTTCCAAACAAGTGAAAGCCGAAAGCCAGCTTTTTCAGCCGGAGCTTTTTCAGCAAGGCAATCTGCTTGCGGACTGTACACAACCTCTCCCCAGCACTTCCACGGCATCCAGCAAAACCCCACAACCCAAACAGAACCAGAACGGTGAGCTTGCACGTAGCACAGGAAGGAGGACATCATTTCACAGCACAGAAGTGAACAGAAATGCGTAAAAGCAACCTATTATACAAAGCATCACAAACAGAATAAAAATATCTGATAAAAAGATGCCTTACAAACTCAGGCTTTGCTTTTTCATTTTTCGCTCGACAAACAAGCTTGTTAGACATTAAGAGAAACCTCAAAGGTGTTTGATTAAGTCGGAGGATAGAAGCAGCAGATTTATCCTCATGAAGCTCATGACTGAATCTACAGAAAACACCAGTTTTGAACCAGACTTCAGCATTCAGATGGCTACACTCATCCTGAAGACAGGCTGGGAGCACGAGCACAAATCTATGCCTGCCACATCACAGGTAGCAGTAGCTCGCTCAGCCTGACGGGCAGGAGGCTGCTGGGGACACTGGGCAAGGTGCTGGTCACAGGTGCCACCGTCCTCGCTGCTACCATTACCCATGCTGGTTAGATTAAAGATAGCCCAGGAATAAACCCAAGATGCAACCATACATTAATTTAACTGTGCAAGCACATCTTTAGGTGCCCTCATCTTAAGAGGTTCAGAGTATGCACGATTTATGATAAACTCAGCTAGAAGAGAACTTAAAGGCAACTCTTCAAATGAAAGTATTTCCTTAAAGCTTACTATGGAAAATATCACTATTCATGGCATTCTTAACTTAAGCAAGTCTTTTCTGCAATTCCACAGGCTCTTTCTGGAAGCCATCCAGGAGCACTGGATGGCCTCATCTTCTGACAAACCTTGAGGTTAGGACACGTCTCTTCTTTAGTCTCCAGTTTCTTGTGGATAAAACAAGATTAAAACAACAGGAAACTGCTTTACCAGAGACACAGGGCTAAGATGTTTTTTTGTCCTTCCCAAAAAACTTTTAAATCAGGTTTTAAGGAAGAAAGAACAAGTCACATTTTCTGTACACACCTGCTGAACTAAGTAAGTAAGCCCACATTTCCCAAATCCACGTTGCTACACTCAGCAATTTGGAAAACAAGGTGCTTTTTTTAATATATATTTTTCCTCCTTTAAAAGATACTGCTAAATGCCTATGGATCAATAAACCTCCAGCAGAGTCAAGAACAAAGATGCCCACGTTGCTACAACCAGTGGGCATACTCAAAGCCAGCCGAGAAAGAGTTAGAAGTTACTTCTTGGTATTTACAGGGCATTCAGCTGTTAAAGACACCGTGAAATGTCAGTGAGTGTACAGCCCCCAAAAATTCTAAAGTCCAAAGACAGACTTCCACAAGAAAAAAAAATCTAGATGAGAAATGGCAAACTGTCCATTCTTCCAAAGTGAAAGGTTTCTAAGAATTCAGGATCACATCTCAAAGCTCAGTTCTTAACACTTTTAGAAAAAGTAATTTTACTTTTAAAATGTCATTTAAATGTAATGATACATAATGAGCCCATTACAAAACTTATCATTTTCCCAGTTTCAATAAAGCAAGAGTAAAATTTCCTCCAGAGGCACATCTGTAAAGGCAAAACTGACTTGGCTCCCTAAGCGTTCTCTTCTCCTGCTATTTCCAACTCTGGAGGGCTCCATAAAGCAACTGCTCAAGCTTAGAGCAGTTTGTTGCTTCTTCCTCCACTACACTGAGCTGCCAAATCTTAATTCTGCCGAAATCTATTGCACAGAGCTGATGAGGCAGAAAGCAGATGACAGAGGACACCTCTGACCAAAAACTCACTCAGTTCTCTGAGTCTATTGACTGTGCAATTCTTTATATTTTTCTTCGGTTTTATTGTGATAGGCCAAGAGAAGGAAGTGAAGTCATCACACATGGTAAGGAAGTATTTAGACACGCTTCTGTCCAAACAGTTACACTGATCACACTGCAGCAAGAAGATTTAGACTTCAACAAGTACCTGGAAAGGCAACTGTATTATTTATGCTTCTCCCTTCTTTTCCCCCGCCAGCATATTCGATTCTTTCCAAATCTGAAGATATTCAGCACATCTGCTCATTTCAATAATATACTTTCAATTATGCTATTGAGAGAAACCAAAATTCCTTTCCTTGAAAAATGGAACAATACCCAGAGCTCAATGTCCAGCCTGAAATTATATGGGACACACAAACTACTTTTTAAGTGTATCCCTAAACGGATACATCACTGTTGGCCAATATCTAATTTTCAATGTTTTAAAGATGGAGCCTTTCAATACTAATTATTAGTGTCTAGCTGCTTTCTGCTTTGGAATAGATATAAAGAAAAAAAATGCAAGTAACTCAGCAACCCACCTTGAGATCTGATGAATAAAAGGGATCAGTTCGGAGGGCTCGTAGGCGCGAGCAAAGGCCCAGGACACGTAGCACGCTGCATCTCTCACGTTGGAGCCCACGCTGCAGGCCCCTCTCTTCTCATCGTACGCTAGTGCTTTCAAAATGACAGGAACCACTGGGAAACAAAAAGATGTGCAAAAGCAACAGTGAGAACCATACAGCAAACTGAAATCCCCTGGCAAACAGGCCATTTTGGATGCACGAGGTTTCAAAGTGTGTGTTGATTTATTTAAGGAAGAATGATATCATTTATTCCTTACTGGCATGTGTTCACAAGCAAATTAAAGTGCAATTCAAGTAGTACTAGACCATAAGTATTGTTGCTTACTGAAACAGCAATACCTAGCAATAAACACAAATTCTTAAGAAATATAGCCTTGTAAACACCATGAAAGTATCAGAATAAACCTCTGAGCATTTTTAACACCACAAATGCTAAAACAGTCAGTGCTTCTTAATTAACAGTAGTCATGGATCAAGTAAGACACCGATATGGACAAGGACTTTAGTGAGTACAGCCTTGCAAACCTTTGAATCACAGCGAGAGGGTCATCACTCTTAGGCTAAAAAAAGGGAGCTGCTCTATTTTTACCACTTGAAGCTGTTATTTTGAGTGACTTCAAATGTCACGTTTTAAGTTTGAACCTATAAAGACTGCCTAAATGCACAGATCATAGAGACAGAATGTGCTCAAAATGCAAACCGGCAAGATAAGAATGCAGAACAACTGCATAGGATGACTTAATGTGGAAGTAGAACCCTTTGATACTGAAAAAGTTTACTAAAAAGAATGCTTTCAAAATCTCTCACTTCCCTATCAGCCATCATACCAAATTTGCCAAAATACCAGTTTTTGTCAGACTATGAGGAAATAAGATAGAGATATTTGTGTTTTAAACAGCCATGTGGAATCAGCTATGGCACTTCCTAATATATTGGATCCTGCTTGGATGCAGCCCTGTGCCACATGCTGTAGGTGACCCTGTGTGTGTAGGGGGGTTGGACTCGATGACCTCTGAGGTCCCTTCCAACTTTGGGCATTCTATGATTCTATGATATTTATGATGGATTTGCATTGACTGTAAACCCCAGATCTGCAAGTGCCAGCTCCAAGGCAAAAGCAGCTACCAGCCACCCAGGGAAGCTGGGTATGATCTCTTCCATGAGAAGAAAATATTTTCTCTTTTACTACCCCAATTTACTAACGTTACACATGATGACTCCAATTATTTACAAGACCTGGAAAAAAATAAGCAGAAGAAATGTGCTCTGTTTCTGAATGGAAATAATATACTGTGTGTTCTTGGAAGTGTTCTTTATTTCTACTCACTGACCTACAAAATCATCCTCAACTGACAGTGTCAGGAGGTCTCCTCAAGACATGAGCTTTCCCCAACACCCAGCTTCATCACTCTGCAAGGAAAGCAGCCTCAGCCTCATTCATGAAGCAAATCGCAGTACAAAGATCTGCTGCTACGTGAGTGACAGCAACAGAATCACACCAGAGAGGACAGAGCAAGCAAAGGAGTGAAGGGGAGCAAAGGCAGGTGAGGAAATCTGGGTAAATCACGAGAGGAAATCTGCCAGTCAAGAAAGCAAGGAGATAAAAATGTCCAGTTTGGTACTTGTGGCCCAGTGAAAACTGAACTCAAACAGGTTTTGCATAGAAAACATCCCAAAAATTAAAGTCCCTTGCACAGCACTGCAGTGTGCTGCCACAGCTGAAAAAATACGTATGTAAAGCTCCCTGGAGGGCTTCCTTTTGGCACCTGCAAACCCAGGAATATAATTTGAATACATCTCTCTCTAGATGGCCTATCTTTAATACATGAATAATGCCTGCAGAACCAACAGCCTCTAGAAAAAGGAAACAGGCTCTCTCAAATTTCTTTTTGTTGCATTAATCTAACGCACCTATTTTTCCCCTTAGAAAATAATCATCAACATAGAAGCCCCTTGAAGAAAAGCCGTGTTTCTCTTGTGACTTTTGAGGGGACTGTATGATGGGACTAACCACTAAATAACTGAAATGCAATGTACGTTTCATCACTGTATCAGCAGTACCTTAAAAAAGAAAGTAAAAAAAAAGAAAAATTGTTCCGTGCACATAGAAAAGAACTGTTAAAATGCTATTTAAATTGCTTTAAACCTAATAAAGAAAGCCGTAAGCAGAGGAATGGTCAAAACACAACTCTTTGGATCACAAGTACTACATGGAAATAAAAATACAATTCCCCCTCGGGAACAACGATACAGCAGAGATGGATGGATATTTTGTCACCTTCTGGTTTTGAAAGAAACTGCAATAAAAATCTTCAAAAATGTTGACTAGCTTGTTTTGAAAAATGCTACATCAACTGATGAAAATGGAATTAGCTGGTTCTGCAGGAAGGCTAAAAGAGCCACCCAGGGCCGTTCTGCCTCATGGAGCCGCCTCATGGAGCGAGGCCGCCTCACGGAGCCACCTCACGGAGCGGAGCCGCCTCACTGAGCCGCTTCATGGAGCAGAGCTGCCTCACAGAGCCGCCTCACGGAGCGGAGCTGCCTTCACGGAGCGGGGCTGCCTCACGGAGCCGCCTCATGGAGCAGAGCTGCCTCACGGATCGGGGCTGTCTCCCGCTTCCCTCAGCGCCACGGTCACCATCAGGCCAGCCCCTGGAGGCAGCTGTGAGCACCCGCTTGTCTCTCCGCGCGCCCAGCACAGTGGCAGCAGCACAGGGGGGAGCGCGCAGGAAGGGCTGCGCAAACAGCGCACACAAGCAGCGCACAAGCCATGTTTCTGTCATCTGTATGCAAAGGAAAAATACGGAGGAGGGGGGGTGAATTTAGGGCAGTGATTTCTCAAACGGGAAATTCAACCAACAAGATCAATCCTCACTTTAGCCTTTCACCTCTTCACACACGACCCAGGTTTCTCCTGTTGGGCTTCCTGCAGTGACACAGTCACCAGCCTGCAGCCATGAGGGAGCCATGGGGGCAAACACGGCCACTTGTCCTCGAAATGAAACATCTTGCAAAAGACCTTCCTAACGCACAGCTGGACAGAGGCTGTGCACGTCACCACACATACACAACCTTTTTGTCTTCAGTCTAAACACAAAACACAAGTTCAGTTTGAGTTAACCAGATCTGAACTGCCCAAGTTCAGGCTCTTCGGGTGAGCGTTTGATACACACAGCCCCAGTGAAATCCAAGGCTGCGCAGCCCGTTTCTACATTTTATACCTGCAATGTAATTTCTGCTCAGTATAATGGCAGCCTCTCCGATGCCAGTGCGGTCAGTGTGGCACTGTGCTGGTATACATTGCTTTGCAGATGTAAAATGATGCTTAATTCAAACTTTAAACCAATTCTTTCTCCTCAAAAAAATAAAAGAAAAAAATTGGAAGGAAGTTAACTTTGTTTGGAAGGGCACAAATGAGTCCTTTTTATTATAATAGGGAACGTGCCTTTTCTGTCTTTAAATAAATAAAGGTCTGAAGTGTGGCTCAGCTTTAGGAGCCCCCAATTCTGCCTGAGCTCCGCACAGAGGGTCAGCAGCGCCAGCTCCCAAGCCGCTCCGGAGCCAATATCCACCTGTTCGGCGCCGCGAACGCTCCAGAGATGCAGTCACCTTTACCCGTAGCCTCGAGGCATTAATAAGCACCTGCCGCGCTCCGCCCTGCCTTACCTAACTACATGGCTGCAGGTTGCAACACGGCCCCGTGCCGGAGCCCGGGGAAGAGGCAGAGCCGCCGCCGGCCTCCAGCGCTCCGCGCGCCTCAGCTCTGCTCTTGGCGACGGCTCCTCGGGAGCCCCCGCTGCAGGCGAACGCGCCCGTCGCCTCTCGGGCGGAGGGAACGAAGCTGCTAGAAGGGACGGAGGGCTGAGCGGTCAAGCTCAGCTGCTGGAGAAATGCCACACGTCACGCTTGGGAAGAAGTGGCTTTAGAAACACATGAGGTAGCAGCAGGGCCTACAAGACACGCGTGAGGAGTCCTGTGTTACTTCACATCGCTGTGTTTTTTCTTTATTGCAGTGTTTATCACACAACACACAGCAATTAAACAACAAACAACACAAACCTGTTCCCTAGCCCAAGGGTCTGCTCTACTCGAGAAAACTGAAAAATTCCAGATCAACACTACTTCACTGGACCCGAATTCATTAGAAATCGCTCTCAGTTTAAGACTCAACTATGCCACTCTTAGAACAAGTCGGAGTTGTCTTTTAGGTAAATCTGTGCTATGAACCATTTGTCCAGAGATGCTTTTGCAATTTGTACTTAAGATACTGGAAATCTATTTGAGAATGAGGAAAGAGAAGAAAAATACAGTTCAACTAAAATAATGGATGGCTACTATTACCCTTGTGCACAAAGTGACCAAAGGGACATCTGAGAATATTACTGTTATTAATGAAGTATGGAGCTTAATCGCAACATGAAACCTAAACACCAAGAATGAGTTCTGAATAATAATTTCATTTTTCAAATGGTTCTTGAACAAAACGCATTGCAACGGTGCCTCTTGCTGGGTTCAACCTGTCTGCGAGTCACAGGCAGCAGGAAACAGGTAAATAGCCCTATCCACAGCAAGGCAGCTCCCCATGCCTTCAGCAGCATTCCTATCTCTGTCATTCAGATATTAAAAAAAAAATAACAAAAACAATTTGGGCTTTGCATTGTCAAGGACTCCAGCTTTGAGACCCCATGTTCTCACACACCGACCTCTTTCAGAAAAAGAGGCGAGCTCTAATTCTAACTTCATTCAGGCTGTTATACTAATATTTAATATATCAGCACAGATGCAAACAGAGATAATTTTATATTAGGTTCATTATCAGAGATAAATATTTGCTCAAGGCTCTGCCAAACACCTCTGATTTGCAATCAGGTAGTGAAGTTGGGCTGAAAAAGCCGGAATGGAGTCCTCCTGGAGCGCTTCACATGGAAGGATAACGCGAGCTGGGGCAGGAAGGGCGCACGGTGCTCGGTCTCGTGGGGAGCCCAGACGCCGCCGCAGGCAGCGCGGGCGCCTCGGCGCAGCCCCAGGCGCTCCCACAGCCCTGCTTGGCCTAGCCAGGAGCCTCCAAGGCCCCGAGGGACGAGCATCGCACCCAGACGCGCGCCAGCCGAGCCGGGGCCTTGCAAGCCGCTTGTGAAGCCGCTCGCGACACTGAGCCCTGACCCATGTGTGTCAGGCTCCACACACGCTCCCCCACAGAGCAAAGCAGCATTTTCAGACCCATGACTAGGGAGGACCATGTCTGTCTGGTTGCAATCTCATTTCAGTCTCTCACTACATAATGAATCAAGACAGTCTTTAATTATATGATCACGTGTTACGTTTTTCCATGGACCCATCTCAGCCAGCACACAGGAAAGACCTGCTCCAGCAGTGAATCAGAGGCGGGAGCAGAGGAGGTGGCTGTCGGCCTGGCTGCTCAGGGTGGAAGCTATGTGATGTGATACAAAGCCTGGCTGTGGGGCGGAGAGCCAAGGGGTTGCTGCTCAGGCCCCACGCTGCCCTCAAGACCTGCAGCTCTCACACCACCCCTGCCACAGACCCGCTGTCTGATACCAGCCACGGCACTTACACAGAGCCTGTAAGGAGATGGACACTGGCTGTTGGCCGCAGCGCCGGCGAGGGGACAGGCCCAGAGAGGGATCTGGGCCAGGCAATCTGAACAGTATTATGGAATTCATGTAAGCCATAAAAACATAAAGTCTGGCAGCCCCCCTACCTGACTGCCTTGAAGGGCTACGGCCGCCCCCAGGAAGGACAAGCCCTCGTTCCCTTGAGCCCAGTTACCATTTTGAGGCTTCACCTCCCCACTCATGGCAAAGGCCACACGAGGGCTGAGCAGGGACCTGGCAGGGGACAGCTGGGCTCATCCTTAGAGCTCTTCCTTCAGCTGCAGCAGGAGTAAACTGCACTTTGGGCATGCGAAGAAACCAGCTTCTGAAGGAGTCATGCAAATGCGTGACTTAGTCTGAAGGATTAATTTTTTTTTTGTAAATTTCTAACAGGAGGTGTCAGGGAAGGAAAATCACCGAAGAAACCCCAACCTTCAGGCTAAGGTTGTGCAACCTCACAGCGAAAATACTAGAAGCAATT
>JAVCKT010015876.1:0-10203 GCA_032273925.1 Rhynchotus rufescens
GTCTCCTCTGCACATTTTAATACCCTTGAACTTAGATACAATCCAGTAAATTCTGATCAGAAGGTGATTAAAAGACTTTTCACTGCAGCTTCTTGACTCAGGGCCAGATTCATAAAACAAGTGCTTATGAGATTGTTAGATGGTTTTCTCCCTGATTCAGAGGGAGATGGAAAGAATTACAGCAAATGAACAGATATGTAGGTTTGCACTGGAGGCTTTTAATACAGGCAATGAAAATAGCCCCTTTGAATTAGAATCCAGCTGTGCCCACACACAGCGAGGCAGCAGAAGCCTCCCTTTGTTGTCCCTTTAGAGCAGGAAGACAATAACAGGCTGCCGCCGGGGTCTGCGCTGCTGCACGGTTCCAGTTATGTCTTGTTTCTGTCACCATCCATTGCCAACCTCTTACAAAGCGAGGTTGGCTGCTTTTTCATGTTTTTTTGAAAGTAACTTCTTTTTAGGGTAAAATATTTAAAGTGAAATTATCATTCTGTTCTTTAATGACTGATCTGCATTGTGAAATTGTACTTGCTGCTCTCTAATAAAACAGAGATAGACTTTTTTTTTTTAAATGTACTGATAATTGGATCTGGGCAGGAGATAAACTTATGCACTGTGATCTGTTTTCTGACAGGGCCTGTGTGTGAGAAACTTGATCTGATATGTAGCTACATAATTGTTGACAGAACAGAGGGACAGGATTAGAAAATATTTCAAACTTAACTATGAAGAAAATTACATTCAATTTGTAATTGATCTACGGTATCACTTTTTGGTGCATTTATGTAGTTGAAAGCATCTTGGGTGTTGAAATGATTGATTTCAGAGTTCAAAAGAAATCATTTGTGTGGGTGGATTAGAATTCATTAATTTTACTAATTACATGGTGACTAAAACAGATGTTTTCTTAGGCAAAGATCAGGCTTAATTACAGGTCTTACCTGTGCATCTAAAAATAGTGTCAATATGTTCACGTCGGTTTTTTGAAAAGTTAATATGAAGGTACAGTTCCATTGCAGGTTTCTTAAGCCTTACTTTAATTGTTTACTAAGGTAAATCTAGTGCTCAAAGTATTTATGCAAGCATATATGTTAACAATGCAGCTACTAATAGATTCCTTCAAGAACAAGGTGGGGCCGTCATTGCATCTCTGAAGTTTCAAGATCATTCCTACCCATTTACTCTATTTCAGCAACAGAGATATCCATACACTTCTAGTAGTGTTACAAATAGATTCAAAAACACTAAAAAGTGTGGCTTACAGTTCAGTAAAAGATGAATCTGCAGCAATTTTATAAGCCTATTAGGTTTCTTAGGCAAAGATATGTACTCTGTAGGCCTACAACCTACACGAGAAAGAGAGAATAAGCTGCTCCAGAATTAGAAAAAGAGCAAAACCGAGGTGTTGTGTGTCCATTATTTCCCTTAAGCAAGCTCATGTAAATTTGTGGTCTGTTTTAACTGTGTTAAGTATGTATCTGTCACTGTCATGGGGCTTTCGAAATCACCTAACTGCTGGTAACAATCAGGACACAGAAAAAAAATTACCTTGGAAAGCAGCACTGCAAGCAACAGCCTGAGGGTGCATGATACATAGAGTGTATGTGGTTTTGCTGCATTCCTTGCTTGGAAGAAATGCAAGAAAGAGGATGGAAGCTAAAAAAGCATCAATGGTCATAAGTTGGTGTAATGAATACTTAATGGAGTAAACTGAAACATGGAAACCAAGGTCCAAGAATGTAAGTGGAATCATAGATTAAAAATTGTAGTATTAAAACTTTGATCCCAATTTTAAATCTATATGACATCTTTCTAATTTTGCACTTCATTATGCTGTCTTGCTTAGATCTATCAAATGCCAGTACTTTTTGTAATTTCAGATATAAGTTGTGTATCTTAAATGGAAAAGAATTCTTGCATCTTTTTACTATGGAGCTGTTTCCTTTAAAAGAAGGAGACTGTTCTATACCGAGCACCATTTCCAATTTTTTAAAATCCTTACTTAGTTGAAATTTTGTGTAGCAAGACAGGACAGATCAGTACACTTAGAATGAAAAAACATGAGCAGAGTCAATGTAATGCATTGCTAGCAATTTTTTTTTCTGGATATAGTCAAAGCTGTTAATCTTGAGAGCAGCCAATTCAGAATCTCTTTCACTTGGACATGGCAAGCTTCAGTGCAAGTGACTACCTTGCTGCTTTTAGTTGTGGTAATGTATTCAGGGATGTGGGACCTTGGAAAAGCAGGTCCTTAATTAGTGCAATTTTAGTGCTAGATTAATAGGCATGAAACTACTAATTGTACTAAGTTGGCTCTCTGTGATAGAGTAGATTTTTTTTTTTTTTTTTTCCCCTCCATTTCACAGAGAGCGGGCAACATCATTCAAGATTATTGGGGACAGTTGGCCCACTGTTTCTTCTTGCTTCCTCTGGAGAAGGCAGTGATCTTCCTTCAGTTAATATTCATATTTTCTTAACATGCTTAAGTGATCTGTATTTCGTTGCCAGAAATGAACAGTTTTTTTAGATGTGTTTCCTAAGCAGTCCTTTCTTTAAACTAGCAAGGCAAAGAAGCTTAATCTCATAATAGGAATGGGTCCCTTGCACTGTGAAGGACCTGTTTGAATCAATAGCTCTCAGCACTCATTTTTGCCAACTACATTGTGAGGGTGCTAAATGTGAAAATTGAATGGTCTCGTTATCAGTTATGCCTTTCCTGCTGCATAAAGTAGAAGCAGTATTCTGGAATGAGATTAATTCTTGCCTTTTGTGCCTCCAAGTCTTTAGGGAGCAGGTGGCAGCTGAGACGATTGGCTTTGGAAGGTAAATAATATCCTTGAGGTACTGGCCAGCGTGCTCTCTGTGGCTTTCAAAGCGCGTTACAAGTGCAATTAGTTCTTGTGCCTTCAGAAGAATAGAACAGGATCTCTTGCCTACCTTAACCTAAAGGGACACAGAAAACTGCCTGGAGATTCAGGTACATCTGGTATCCCCTTTATTTTACCCTGTCTGACTGTAGAAACTGAAAACGGCCAACTATGCTGTCAGTGCACATGCAGCCCAGGGGTCTCGAATGGCCTTGACTTCTGCAAAACAGATTATTCCAGTAGGGTGACAGAGCTGGTAGGCTGTTAGGAGAGCTAATGAAATCAGACACAAGCCCAAATATAATACCAGTTGTTTGAAACTCTGCTGGCATCGGACTAATTAAACATAAACACCTAAAGCATTCATGTATTTCTTTATCAAAATTATCAGACTGGAGACGTACCCACAGCTGGAGAGAGGTGGGACTTTTTGATCTCACTTAACCTTTCGAGTCTAACTAAGAGGATTTGTCTTGGCAGCCCCATCTCTGGGGGGAGATCATTGAAACCATTAATGATCTATCCTTTGGCAAAATGCCTGGCACAGATTCTTGCAAGCAGACTTTTTTTTCTTTAGAGCTTTCCTCAACACATCTTTTAAGTCTAATACACTAAGCGGTAAACACTTAAGAACTTGTCTGCGAAGAAGAATTTGGGAAAGGCTGGCAAATCTTTCCAAAAAGAGCCAAATAAGGTCTTCAACACTTTTCTCCCAAAAGTGATAGTCCAAAACTGGATGCATGTCAATTCCACCCAGTCAAAAATCCTTGAGAGTTTGACAGGACTTCACCTACTGTCCATCTCTCTCTGTTTTAAAAATGGCCATATATGTGACTGGTTAAAGGATAGTTTTCTTTTGACAGGCATTAACATGTGTTTCTGCCATATGCAGTAGGATGTTAAGATGAGGAAGGCTAAGCTGCGCTGAAATTGTCCTGGAGATGTGGATTTGGATTTGTTTTTGATATTGTTAACCTCTTCCTGGAGCAAGATGATCCAAGATCTTTGATTTATACCTGGCCTTTGTCTGAGATCTCTTTGTATCCTTTTCTCACCAGAAGTGCATAGAAGGAAAGGATATGTTCCTATTAATGAGTATCTAATGATGTTTTCAGAATATTAACTGAATTGTTCTCTGTATTTTGGATGTCTATGAACTCTGTAAGTATTTTTGATGAAGTTTGAGAAGGATTTGCTTTTGGATTTATGGGATGGAAAAATGGATGTACTCTGGAAGTCCTCTTAAGATGTTGCTCTTATGTGGGTGCGTATATTTACTTTGCTAGATTTCACCTAGCAGACTCTGAGCCAATAAAATTCCTCTTGACTGCTAAAGAACCCTAGTTTCCTAGGGATTACTTCTTACTACTGCCACTTTACCAAGTCCCCTAGCCACAGTAACTTGAGCTTCTCCTTCCCTTTTCTGATTTCACTCTTTTTACTGCTCCTGATGATAACCCCAGTTCCCTTTCCTGTCTCTTAAATGTACCAGCACGTACAATTCTCGTGTCAACTAGCAAACTGCAAGTTTGAAAATGAGGCAGCCTGTGCTGTGAGTTGGTCCAAGCCAGCAAGATACCAAATACCTGATGAGTTCAGGCTGATGTCTCTCCTGAGTGATAGTACTGAGTTGAGTGTGTTACTCTGTCCTTTGAGTGTCTACTGAAACTTGCTAATGGGCTTAAAAACAGAAAGCAAGCTCTGGCATAGCATAAAAGACTTAGCATTAAATATATATAAAAATTGATGAAGTACTATGATCATATGACAAAAATGCTACTCACCTTCTGGCTGGCAGATTTCCTGCTTTAGGAGTACGTAGCTTTGCTTTTGTTTTGTATACTTAGATGTTTACAGAAGAAAGAAGAGAAAGTAGGGGATATAGCAGGAGGCAGATTTGTGCTGAAAAGTGTTATTTTTCATTTGCCTCCAATTTTATAAGGTTACTTATGCAAACTGTTTCCTTCAGTAAAGTGCCTTAGAGAAAATTAGAACTGAAAAGTAAGTATATAACAATGTGCAATGTTTCTGTTCTTGTACAGAAACATCTCTTGTGTGCCAGGATATCAACTACATGTATATAGCTTACTAATCATATTTAACAAAGTAGTCCAAAATGTTGTGATACTTTTTGTTTTCTAACAAGAAGAAAGTAAATACATTTATAAGTATAATGCTTAGCTTTTGAAAAGGTAAGCTCACTTCAGTAAACCATCCAGTTTTAGTAAGTATGCTCACTATACCTAATGTGCTGATATCAATATAGTCACTGCTGTGAAAATGATAGATGATAAGATGCAATCTCAGGCTTTATAGAGGGAAAATAGTCTCTCTTGAGACTGTAATCCAGATTCACAGAGGTTAAATCCCATCGAACCTGAGCCTGGCAGTTTGTATTAGCTAGATGTTTCTGAGCATTTAAAGTCAACCAAATCCAAAGAACAGAGAATTGGTGGAATTTGGGCTGTAAATCTGGGCTTGTGTGCTTCTCTGTCCAACAGCTATTCAGACCTTGTCTTCCATTTTGGTAGGAATGTAGGAAGAAAATATCCAGTAAGCCCTAGAGGATTTGGGAACTGAGAGGAGAGAACATGAGAGGTTAACAGATTATGAAGATGGGCTGAGTAAATATGTATTTTTTTACGTGTTTTAATTTTTGTTATTATACTGTAGGACCAGCTTCTCAGTACTGTGTATGAATAGAAAAAGAAAAAATCAAAAGCCAGTGAAGTTCTTGATGCAGTGCTTCTACTTTTAAGCTATTGATTTGTGGTAGTTTGTGAATTTACTGAGAAGGATTTGAGTAGCGTCTTGAAAAAGAGCGCGATCCTCGAATACTGACAGAAGAACCTTGAAATTGAATTACAGCTTTAATATTCAAACTGGGGCATATATTGTTATTTGTGGTATATGTAAAATGACTTTTATAGATGAAATTTAAAGTCGGTGACGCAGAATAGGGTTTATAGCGCATGTGCTTTAAGAACGAGGGAAGAGCTTTGAAGGAGAGCACACAAGCAAAAGATGCATATTTATTAAATAAAGTAATTTTAAAATACTGAAATGTTAAAGGAAAAAGTTGTTGTTGCTGTTGTATTATTCAGTTCATATTCTGCCTGCCAGAAACAGATGCAGAATTCTTCTCTATTCTTAAGCGTTTTAGCAAGCAAGAATTATACAGATTTACTGGGAACAGTTAAAATCAAGAAATACTTCTCTTGGCAAACAAGGCGATGCAGCCTTGTCACATCTTTGTCCTCAAGCCCATCGGTTCTGCTAGTCTCAGTCCTTGTAGAGCGGTGCCAGGGTCTTCTGTGCTTCTCCTGAGCTGCTTCCCAGCTCTGGCAACGTGTCTCACGTGCCAGCCCCGGCTGTGTAGCTCTCTCTCTACGTGGTTTAGACATTTGAATTCCAGAAACCAGGAAGGTATTCCTGGGGATTCCTAAGGCCCTTAGTGGCGTTTTTTTGTGAGTATATTTTCTTTTGAGTTAGTCTGTGGCACAAAGCTGCCAATCCACTGCCACAGAGGATTGGGAACAGCAGAGACCAGTAGGAGACCTTGTCTGATGATGCATCAGCCTGTGCGTAGCCAACAGAGCAGTGCAGCTGCTTGGGAGCACTTGGGATCTGAGTGGCTGCAGACGAGCTCAAGGCAGCCTCCTGGCAGTGGAGTTTTAAATGGATAGCAGAGGATGGAGCACTAAAACTGGCAGCAGAAAGAGTGCACTAGTGCTTGAAAAGGGAGATTCATAATAGGTTGATGTCATCCTTGGCAGCTGAACGGAGAGCATCCAGTCTTCCTTGTATAAAGTCTTCCTCAATATAAAGTACAGTGAAAACTTAGATACACGATAAGGGCATAGGCTGAGAGGTCCAGACTTGAAGATATCACAATGTCAGGAAGATAAGCCACTTGCATGCAGTAAACTGGTGACATTCTGGTCATCTGGAGATCCACTTTTCTAAGTATATTCCTTACTTTGTAAGACATATAACATAAAAAGACTGAAGCCACCCATACTCTACAACTTTTCAATGATCTGGTTATAAGTGATTTTTGAAATATACTCATGTCACTAAATCAGTGCAATCATATGAGAAGCATTCTTTCATCTTCATTGTGTAATTCTCTGTTTGTAAAATGTCAAATTATAACTTTTTTAAAAGGATTGTAATGGTTTAATAAGTAGATTTCATTCTCACTATCATGTTTCCAAGTAGGTTTGCCTGGTATATTATAACAATCTGGAAAGACTTTACCATTATGAAAATAGTGGCAGAGTTTATAATGTTTTGGGGGGGATTCCACATGCCAGTTAAGTTTAGCGGTAGTTTACAGAAAACCTTGGTTTTATCATATGAAGCAGTGTCCTGGGAGCAGCTTCCAAGCTTACATGTTCACAGTTTCAGGTAGGGCTTGGGTATTAGAAATTAACATACTACTAATCACCATCAACGGAGAATGGAGAGGAAGCAAAAAAGAGGCAACTTCCTCACTCACTGAGAAACCAGCTGCTGGTTTCTATTTTCAAGTAATTTAAAAATGACTCTCAGTTCTAATGTTCTATTACAATAGTTATGAGTAAAATAATGATCAGTCTTTTATCATTCATCACAAGTTCTGCATAGCATTATGGTAAATGAATAGTTGGCCTTATTAACAATAATTCTTTATGATCAAAGCTGTGGTCCAATTTCAAGTCAGTGAGAATTTAAAGATGAAATCATTTGCTAAAACTTTGATTATATGTTAGGATACAGCAAATAGGCCAAACATGATGATCAGTAGTCCTGCCAAGAAAAATTTTAGTCTGTACAAGTGGTGTGTAATAGAGGTGACATCTTCTTTTGAAGATGAGCAATTATAGATTTATGAATGTAAGATTAGTAAGGTGAATTAATCTCTAAGGGGGTTGTTTGTTTAGAGGGTTGTTTTTCTCTGCTTCTCTGCATTTATCACAGTTCCTTTCATTGACAAAAACATAATGATAACCAGAAAAAAAAAACTTAGTAATGGAATATTTAAATATTTTCTTAATTTGAGATCCTTTTGACACAGTCCCAACTGCTTCTCCTCAAATTACTTTTTGGAAACATAGTTAACAGAATTTGAAGAAAGGAATACAATACATAATGCCTTTCATTAACCCAGCTTTAGACTTTGGTCTTGCTAATATGGTACTGACATATAGAAAGGCAGCAATTTCACCCTAGATATGTTTAAAAAGCTGCTATTCTTCCTCTCTTAGTGTTTTTATACTAACATTAGAAGTTAAAATTTGTTGCTTTTAGACCTATGTATTTTTAATGGAAATTTGGTAAACATAATGCATCTAAGAGATTGTGAAGCTAGGAAATCTGCCAGTGCTCTGAAGTGGCAAGGGAGAATGGGGGAACTTCACTTAAGACTTTTAGAGCTACTCTTTCCCCTTTTTCTTCCTCTTTCACCTGACATTCATTTTGCTGGAAATTACCTATATCCAAAAGTGGCCAGAACTTCATGGCAGTAGCAGGTAGTTGGAGCACGAACTGTTAATCTTGATGACTTTTCTTTCCTGTGCTTTGATTGAACTAATGTTGGTAGAATTAATTTTCATGTATTCGAACTTTTAACCAGTACATTTTTTAGGTTTACTTTTTTATTAGGCAATGCTTTCATCTGAGCTTTGCATAACGTCTTATCTGTCAAAAATACCCAACTAGCAAACCTCTCTGATTTGTACTGTGCTAAGTACATAGATTTACTGCTGCAGTTTGAACATCTTTAAATTAAAATACATCACTCATTCCAAATGTATTGATTTACACATGTATGTCAATATTAAGTATAGCAAGTTTTCCAATAAATTAAAAAGATCTTGCATGACAGGTTACACTTAGTGGATTGGCTTAACTTTATAATTTTTTCATTATAGCTATATGTGTGTTCTTATTCTTTCACCCTTTATTCTCGAGGACTGTTACAGATATGACAAACTGACAAAGATGAAACCTGTTAGGCTGGATATTCACACCAAGGTGATACAGCTTGCTTTTTTCCTGAGTTTTCAATTCCTGACAGGTGCCTAAAAATATGCAGATTCTGCTTATATTTTCTTTATAGCTAAAAAGTCATAAATCAGGCTTCAGAACTCTTAAGTTTAATAGTAATGTAATAGTATTGGCTTCTAAAAATTATTGATTTTACTGTAAATGCTCAAGAGTTTTATAGTTTTATTCTGTCTTTTGGGGAGGTACTAAGGAAATCACCTCTTCTATGCAGTTCTTTTCAGCTACCTGCTTGTGCAGCAGCCGCTTGTTTTTAGAGTGTGCAGACACCTAAGAGCTACCAATGCAAATCCTCTTATCCCAGCTCTCTTTTGCCGCCTTCTGCAAGAGAAGGTGAAGCTGCCTTTCATTTGACTTCAGCAGTCACACAAGAAGTAGGCAGCAACTGATGCACTGTAGGGATGTTCTCCAACTTACTCTGTGAAAACATGTGTGTGCCTGTATCTAGTTATATCTGATTGTTGACCTGAAGAGCAGATGAAATGTAAAAATGATGTTATATTTGGTATTTGAAACATATATCTTCTGCAGGTGAACTACATACTGTTGCTTGAACATTTGCCAAGAAATAATTTAGATAGCTTAGAGAATTCAAGCTGCTTTTTAAAATTTTTTTTATTACTTTTCTACTCTGTAGGTATAGACCTAGTAGATCATGCTTAGTTAGCTCATGTGCATCCATCCAAATGCCAGATAAATCCACCTGGGAGCTGTCCAGTTCCTCAAAACTGTGTTGTATTTTTTTGAGTTGTTTTCATGCCTATTGCTGAAAGTCTAGAAGTCATCAAGAGCTTCTCTTCACTACCAAAGGATACAGTGATTTTTTTTTTTCCTCAGCTGAGGACAAAATTTGCAGTTAGTTTTTACTTTCAAAAGTTAAGTTAACATGCTGGACTATTCTGGCCTTGCTACTGTTCATCTATTAATATTAAACAGGTACATTGCTTAGGTTTCAAAACAGGTATGTTGCTTGGCTATCAGTTGTACTAATATTATACTAATTTTTAATCAGAGTTTATTTCCAGTTTTTCTTCATTTCTACACAGCTGATACAGCTTGGAGAGAAAGGAAGATATTTAATTTTGTTCCTTCAATTTACATTGTTTGGAACTTGCCCTTAACTTAAACATTTTTGTGTATGAATGAATTAAAATACATAACTGGAAGTGAATAACCTGTTTTGTGGAGGTATATTCTATGGTTTTGGTACCTTTATCTTCCTAGTAGAGTAAATGTTTTAATGGTGGGTGGTTTTTTTTTTTTTTTTTTTTTTTACCATTAGCAATAT
>JAVCKT010015877.1:0-12959 GCA_032273925.1 Rhynchotus rufescens
AGTTATTTCCAAGAGGATTGAGTAGACAGTTATGCTCATGAAAGTTGCTGATTTCCAAACCATATCTTACTAAGGATCTATCCTGAAAGCTCACTGATGAGAATGAAGTTCACTCCTGGACAGAGGATCAAGCCTTTAACAAGGCAAAGCAGAAAGGGGCATAGTGAATTTACAAGAATTAAGGATTAGAAGGAAAAGAAGAGGGTTCTCAGAGGCATGAATCATCATGTTTTAGAATACATGCCATAAGATGGAGAAAGGAGGTTCTACTACTGGGGACTCTCTTTCCAGCTGTAGTACTACTGTAAGGTTAGGAATCAGGAGAGACCTGGTATGAATCTTCATTTCCTGTCTTCCTCTCTTATACCACCACTACTACCAGGTAAAAGTCTTCAGGTTTCTCTTATTTCTCTCAGTAGTCACATGTGTCTCCCAATATTTTCCTAGACTAGCACACCAATACCTTATACCTTTTTTATTATTGTTATCATTATTTATTTATTTATTTTTATTATTTCCCCCCCCCCCCATAAATACACTTCATTAATAAAAGTAAAACTCTTCCCTCTGAACAACAGGAGCAGGGTGTAAATGACATAGTTTAGTACTTCTGTCAAGGAATGAAAGGCACAATGATACTGGCTGAAGGTCTTCCAAGCTTATAGCTGTACTTATTTTGAAAGTTAGTATAAAGGAAAGTATTACAGGATTATTCCCAAAGAGCAGTTTGTAAAAATACATAGTTTGGAATTAGAGGTAATCTAATAAACAGCTATCTGGGTTTTTTTTTTGTTTTGTTTTTTTTTAAGTGTTTGGATCAGTTCCCTCTGCTTCTTGCTCTTACAAGTTGCAGAAGATGAAATCATTGGTGAGGACCTTCTCAGGACAGTAAGAAGACTGTATCAAGCTACTGTAAATTCAGAAATTCATCCAGGGAAAAAAGTAATTTGTTTTTTACCCTCAGAAGAGGATCCATTTCTTTAATGCAAAATCAAAAGCACCTGCTTTATTCCGGTAAAGCTGTCAATGGTAAGTTGAAGCTGTACCACAGACATCTGTTTCATAATTCATTATATTGCGCTCAAAAGATTTTGGCACATTTAGATTTTGCTTTACAAGGATCCAAAGTCATCCTAATGAATCCATCCTGGTTTAAAGGGGTCCAAATTCATCCTAAACTCCATGTGAAGTAACTTAAAATACCAAAGTAGCTAGACATATATATATATTTTTTTTTTTTTCCATGTTGCTCCTAAATGGAGTTAAAACACAAAGCAGCATGGACCTCAGTACGGGTCATTACTCCTGCATTATTCGCAACTGTACTGAATTGAGATAGATAAAAGGAGCTGGTGGATATAAATACTATAATCTCCAAACAATCACATCCTGCATGAGTCTACAGCCTCCAAGTCTTTTACTGTCACATCAGCCCTGTGAGGAAGCAGGGGAGAACCTGGCTTACATATACCCTCTGCCTGTCTTGTCCTGTGACTTATACCAGTTCAAGGGCAGAGTGTGGAAGCATTAGGACTTCCTGAACTGCTGTCTTTGGAGCTAGAGAAATCCATGCAGCTAAACATACGGGAATGGAAGAAGAAAGGGATTCTGGTGCAGAGAGAAAGAGATGATGATCATCTATCTAGCTGATCCTCCTCTCACTGAAACACTGTCTTCTTGTCCATGAGCAACAATATTGTGACACTTGATAATAACTTGATGCTTCCTTTCGTTTTGGTAGTATGGAAGACACAAATGATGCTACTGATGAGTGTCACAAACATGAAGTGTACAGTAGAAAGCCCTGCATAGTGGCTGTGTTAAGGGATAGCACTGCAAGGCTAGCACATAGCAGATGTGCTAGCCATCTGCTATGGGCACACTGCCTATTTGGAGCTCTCTGTTAGGACTTGGTTGGGCTGGGGACCATTGCAGATAAGTACTATGTGATCCTGGAGCCAGGATCACAGGTATTGATAACAGGATTGGAGCTGCTAGATCAGTCATATTCAATTCCTTTTGAGTTGCAGAAGGATTTTCCCAGTAAAAGTGACCATTCATAATTAATTTACACATACTAAGACTTTTGATCATCTTTTACAGTCCCTTCATAGGCATGGTGCATGAAACAGCTAGGAACCTGCAGTCTATCAGACTGAATAGGGTAAGGAAAAGTAGGGCACAAGAATTGTTTCAGAGAGAGCTGGTACCAATAGTTCGATTCTGTTCTTCTGAGAGATTGAACAAACTCATCATTTTGAAAAGATGATTTTATTGGTGCTTGAACAGTTACTATGATACAGTCTTATAAATATTTATAAATATTCTGTGGGAATTGCAACCCACTCAAATAAATAAATAAATATTGCCATGTAAAAAAGTAATAATTTCTTAATAGCTAATGATGACCAGCACCTCCTCTAAAAGATTAATTCCTTTGGTATTTCACTCCTGCTGTCTGTAGTTTCAAATACATTTTTGATGCAGATCACAGTGTGCATTCATTCTCAACATAAAGGACTAAATCTCTGGTTACTGTAGAGAATAACAAACCAGAGTGAAAAACGAACAAGCTTTCTTACAGAACAGATAAAATATAGAAATATAATACCATAGCCATTTTCCTGATTTAAGTTGTTGTAACTTTGTTGAGTCCAAAACCCAGAGACCTCTGTGAAGCTTAAAACAACTTATATTAAATTAAAATTTGAGAACTATAGAGTTCTCAAGATTTAAAAAGAAAAAAAAAAACACCAAGTAACATGAGTGGTAGAGGAATCAAGTAAAATTGCTAAGAAAAAGTCTAGCAAGATTTTGAAAATCAAGAAAGCATACAACTAACTCCCCATTCCCCCAACTCCCCCCAACTGTTCTAAATCTGTTTCTCTCTTCCTTTATTTTTTTAACTAAGTAGGTTTACTATGAGTTCAAATGATAAGAAGTTAAAATATTAGTCAGAAATCTTGGTCTAATCCTAGCTTCTCGTGTGCTCTGACATACTCTTATACACAGAGAATCACACCATATAGAAAAAATAGCAGAATTAGATCTCTGAATGACTATTCTTACAGAACTACTTTAATGCTGTAGGTAAAGTGTTATTCCGTGTGTGTGTGTGTGTCTTGTCTGTCTGTCTGTCTGTGTGTCTGTGTATAAATATTCTAATTTCTGTCAGCAAAACCCGCTTTGAATTTTGAATCCTGAGCAACTTCCATGAAAGCAAGAAATGGAATGGACCTTATTTTGTTCTTTTTACACTGCTGTAATTCTATTGGTTTCAGTAATTTACCTTGCTACACAATAATAAAAACAGAAACAGAATCTAGCCTACTATCTTTCATATTATTGATATTCCTTGTCCAAATACTGCATTTTCAGACTGTTGTCAGTAGATAATTATATTAAATAAAATAGGTGATTTGCGTCTTGAGAGAAAATAAATGCATGCCAGAATAAAAGCCCTTTCTGTATATCCACCATGCTGGATTTTCTGCAGGTTATTAGCACCTTGCTGTTGATTTTTGCTGGAGTACGTCAAGAATAGCCTTTAAAATCGCACAGATTTGAAGTTCTAGGAAGGTGAGATCAAAGAAAAAAGAACGGATATACTCAATTCCAACAGTTAATAATTTTGTACCTAAATTACAGTGAAAAGCTGTGCTCTGCATTTATTTTAACTGAAGTTATGTGAACTTCACTTGCATCTGTGGAGGTTAGATTCTAATAAGTAAACTTCCACGTAACATACACCAATCTGGATGTTTGAGGAAAAGGTTTTGTCTCTAAAGGTTTCAGAGATCTTACAACAAAATTAAAGTCATTTCACTCTTACAAGCATCTGATATCTGCTCAGAACTAAACAGAAACAATACTACTAAGCTTGGATCTTCATTTTTTAAATACACACTTCATTTTCAGTCATCGTAGTAGAATGACTAAGATAGTGTGAAGCCTGTGAGACATGACTGACTGGGAATTAATTTTCCTAACTCTTTCCTGAAAGAGTTCAGCAGCATGCAAAGTAACAAATTGACCCATTTTATATATTATTAATTATTAGTACTCCTGCTACTTCTGTGTTGAAAATACATTAAAATAATGTTTTAAATTATATTTCTATATTTTGAGTATAGAAATAGGGGTAGAGAAGGAGCTGAGAGAACATCAGAAGTCTACTTGTTTTTTTCCAAACCTCAGCTTGGATTCAATAAGAGCAAGAACTGATTCTATTCACCCCCATTTGATCCCTGTTCTCTTACCAGTTACTCTCTGTTTTCAATGTGTGCAACCCCTTTAACAGCAGAGCTGTCGATTTTAGGCTTCTATAGGTATGAAAAGAGATTGCAGTACCAATCCTACCAGCTAACATCATATTCAATATATCTTTTTTTAATAATAAAGCAGCAGACATGTTTTATGTTGGGTTTGCACCATCTCTTACTGTGCTAAGTAGAGGCTACCCCATTTCTACTGGAGTGATGGCTGCAGAGCCTAAGTCTCTTTCCAATTACACCAGTGATGTAACATCCTTTTCTTACGTTTTTTCAAGTGACTTCTGTTCACTGCTACAAACTGAAGGTGATTCAGCTCCCCAAAAGCTGGCTTTGTATTACTCCTTTTGCAGCTATTTCTTCTGTCCAGTAGAATAGAACTCCAACTGGGAAACATACTACTAGTTTTTGTTCAGTGAACTGTCATGTCTAAGGGTGCAATTGGAAATTGATTTTTTCAATTATCCTTTAGGTTTCTAACAGTTTTTCTGAAAGTTGGAAATTCAATCAAGTGTGCTCGCCAGTTCTTCTCATCTATCATATTCAAATACGTCAATATGCAAGTGATATGACCCCATTATCTTGTAATATAGAAGCGAGGGCTTACATGCCTTCTGACATCCATCATAGCGTGTGGATCTTCTGGGTTGACCACATCATTCTGATTGATTCTCATAGGTTCTTGGGGAACATGGTCTGCTTGCAATTGTAACTGGGATTCTAGTGCAGAAACTTTTCTCTGGGGGACCAAGATCTGGTGAGGATCCATTGGATCAATGTCTGCACTTCTAGTGTTCCTGTGCGGCTGAGGTGTATTGAATCGGAATAAAGGAATTTCATTTCTTCTGGACAAAAACTGTGAGTATGGTGGTGGATTCATACCAGGAAAGAAAGCTTGTTTAACTCTGCCTAAACTAACCAGGAAATTGTGTTTAGGAGATTGGTACACATCGTATCCATTTTCCAGGGTCCTGTGTTTGAACACGCAGTCGTCTTGGCTGAAGTAATGCTTAAGGAAAAAAATATGACAGCTGTGAGCAGAGAGATTTGGTGATTAAAAAGTGCCAATTAAAAACAAAAACAAACAAAAAAGAGATCTTGCACTAGGTGTCTTTCTGATCCTCTAGCTCTGCAGTAAAACTGAGACAAGGCTTAGTCAAATGTAGATTTAATATGTGTACCCCATAATTACAGCAAAGGTATTTTTAGGATAACATTGTTATATCTGAGAGAATTGCAATGTCTTAATTGTTTGCAAGACACAACTATAGCAAGAGTTCAGATTAGATTCATCCTTAGATTTCATTCTGGTCTCACTTAAGCCAGCAGGATTCACGTGACTTCTGTCATCAATGCGATTCAGTACAATTCACCAGAAGAGAAAAATTTAATCTAAGTGACAGATCATCAGATGGCTAAAATCTGCGTTCTCCTTCTCTACCTTTCTTTCACCCTTACACTACACAGATTGGCCCTAGCTGAGGAAGTTGTCCAATGGAAAAAGCATCAGGCTATGTCTGCCTCAGTCTTGAATCTTAGAGAAGGTCACTCACCGATCCAAAAATATTTCCTCTCATATCCATACATAGGTAGCACCCACTCTTCACTCCAGTGATAATTACATAGCCAGCACCCTCAGACTTGATCATTAGGGCACCTGTTTAAAAAAAACAAAGATGTCAAATGCAGTTCTCTGCTGAACTACCACCTCAAAAATCCACCAAATTGCTGGCTCGAAGGCCCATCCTGGGGATCTTTGGGCCAGTGTTGCTCTCTAATATAAACAAATGTGCTGTTGGCTCATATTTGGTCTACTGTTCTCTGCAATCCTCAGGTCCAGTCCAGCAAGACTGTCTATCTGGTGAGACTGCTTCAGCCTGTACCACCACCGAGATATACTCCAGCTCAGGTGCAGAACTTAGCCCTTCCAATGTGTCTATTGTCTCAGTGGGACTTTGGTGACCTGGTAGAAGTTCAGTCACTTCTCTTTCACAGCTCCTTTCCTTGTCTTATGTCAAGCCTTCTGTTCCACCATTCCAGCTATCTGTGTATTTGCTTCACAGCAGATCATTAAAGTATGGTATTTTGTTGGCTGTGGTTCTCGGTACCATCATACTTTTTCTTAACAAACACAATTGAACTTTATAAAACTTACCAATATGCAAGAAGAATAACAGGAGGATGAACCTTTCTACAAGTGTTTTATCAGTAATTCCTAAAAAATGTAGCAGGAGTCAATCATTTTATTCTCCTTAATTATCTTTTAAAGTCTTTCATTCCTCATGAACTTATAAGCAGAAGTCATTGAATATGCTTACATCTTTAGTTAAGTAGATGAAGATGGTATGTAATAAGAACAGTTTAAACGACTTTCTGATTTATAGTTACTTGTGCTGTGAACAATGAAAAAAAGAGAACTTATGGAATGTTATCTATCTTGTTTCAACGAGGTATACAACAGAGGATCATGATTTTGCATGAAAACAGATAAGATGATGAGACAATATGAGAACCGCATTGCACTCCAAAGGCTTAGCACTTCATTTATGAGAGCCTGACATTTTGCAATTTCTCTTTGTTAAATCAAGCTTTGTGTATTTTGAAAACTCACGTAGTTGCTTAGAGATAGTTATTAGCTCTCTACCCAAAAATATTTTATGGACACAATCAATTTTCCACCTCTGCTATGATGAGGTCACTCATCAGTGTACTCTGTTACAGGTGCTATAACTAGAATAGGAAGGGGCTGCTGGGGCTTTTCATCACCAGCCTCTCATCAGGACTTCCACAAGAAGCTGTGATTAAAACCATGAACTGAAGGATAATTTTGGTAGTTTTTGCCTGCAAAGTATCACAGAAATCACAGAACTTACTATAAAAGCAAAGAATGAGAATCCCCATCCACTAGATTTCTTTGAAGAAATTATGTTTATTTGTTAAACAAAAGGAAGACAATAATTATGTTTTCCATCTCACAGCTGTGTGTCTGCTTACCTGGAGGATGGAACGCTATATCTAGTGAAAACAAAACCAAAGAAAATCACTGTGCTATTTTCCCTGTTCACATGAAGACCGAGGATCCGTAATGAGCTACTTACTGTAAATGGTTTGGTGCGGGACACCATCAATGTAGCCATCAGCATTGATTTGGAGGTGGAAGCTGTTTCTCTCCGTCGCTGTGTACAGGTGCATCAGGTGATCTGTGCTGCCCCAGCTGGGGTTCAACAGTGGAGAGGCGTTGAGAAAGGCAGAGGTAGCCTTCAGGCTGCAGAGCACCAGCAGCTTGTACACCAGGCAGCTGTAGGGACCAGTTTGTGGCATGGCTCTGTCCTTAGTAGCTGGTCAGTATCTGAAACTTGATACTCTTATTTGCTTTTCTTTCTTTCCCCCTCCTTTGTGTGTTTAGCCTTAGCTGGGCTCCCTTCTTCTTCGTAGAGGCTTATAAAGGGAAGCCAAGTGACATCACACAGGAAAAACTTCTCCACATCCTTGAGTGTTGTCAAAGAAACATTTTAAGTGACCCGAAACCTCAAGGGAAGGAAAGCACGTAGGTTCTCTGGCTAAGGTGCGGGGTGGAACAAAAGTAAGGTTTCTAAATACAGCTCAGAAAGCTAATCATATGTTCAAATGTTATCTACAAGTCTGTGACATCTGAGAGCTTCCCACGCCCCTACTGTTAAATCCAGGAGGAGCAGTCCACTGAGTTGCACTGAGAACTTTTTGGGCAGGGAAAGGAATGACCCTTTAGACTTTGAACTCTCTTTTATTCTCATATATGCTTGTTCAGATTCCCACCTTCCCCTTAGTTTTCCAAACCACATTCTGACTTGACAGAAACACTGCTCAAATTTTGAAAATGTGTCAGAAGCTAGTATTAAATTGATCTGAACCCCCAGATCTGGATTTCCCATAGTGATGTAAATCATGCAGTGAGCCTGTTGGGCTGAAACTTGTGTTACCTCATTTAAGCAAAAGAAGCTTGGTATGAGCACAACCTTCTTGAAATAAGCTCTTTTTTTTTTTTTCTCTGTAATTTGAAGTCGTCCAAACAGCCTGTGTTGTTTATCTAGCTAACAATCATTTATGGAGTCATATATGTTAGCATGGCTAGTAGATCGAGAATTTGAATCCAAACTGAAATGACTTAGCACATTTCTGTTACTGCAGGTAAAGCAAACACACTTGGAAGAATTATGAAGGGAAATGGCCAAACTGAAAAGTTAAAACTGTAAAGCAATGTTCAAAAATGGCTTAACATACGATACCCTCATTTCAGTAGTCCTGACAAGTTCCTGTGGTTTTACAAACAAATTTTCCAATAAATTTTTTTTTATTATGAAAACATTAATTGGAAAGTGATTATGTTGGTAAAATGATGATGATAATAGGTTATGAAATTAGGCTATCCTAAGATTTCTTTCAAACAATGAATAAACTGAAGGGAATACTGAAAATTAAGTGAATCACTTTTTTAATAAAAAAGAAACTTCATGTTTTTATTTGTAGCAATCTGAGGTTCAGAACTTTTAAGTAGAGATGAGAGTAAGTTACAGTCTCTAACCAGATACAGTTATGTCAGCTTTTCCTTAGCAAGCTGTGGAACAATGCCACCAGCACTGTACATATTATAGTTTTATTCAAGTGTAACAAACCACAAAAATTGATCTTTTTTAATGTTTAAAATTAGCAAGACCCTGCCAATTTCTTCTGACGCACCTGTGTAAATGTAGAGACTTACGTCAGTGTATATACACCTGTGTAAATGACAGTAAATTTATGCAAAGTGTACTAGGGTCATATCTAAAGCTGAGTAGATTAACACAAGCAACTTCACTGAGATAGTCAAGGCTACAAATGTTTTACTGAGTGTAACATCTGAAATACTTTACTGGCTTAATCTAAACACTGGTTTGTAAGGAAAGGAGGAATATATATTCTTTTTTAAATGTTAATTTCTTTTTAAAATACTTCAGTGGTGAAATTAGCATTTTTTTCAGTCTGTTATTAGCATCCAAGGATTTATATTTTTTTTGTGTGTTTTGCTCCCTATCATGCATACAACATGGATAAAGATACCTCAGAAGCATATATAGGATAGTGTGCCCTCTTGGAAGTTGTTATCACTTAGCTTTTTACTGGTGTGATATTTTGCATTCATGATGATTTTTGTCTGTGCTTACTTTTCTGCATTTGATTTTTCTCTGGTGTGTTAGCTTCAGAGATTTCTAATAGTTTTTGAAAAATTTATTCAATCTTCTCAACACATGACATCGTGACCAGATAGCTCTTTCTATTTTTACGTGACAGACAAGCAATGACTACTTTCAGGTGATTAAATTGTTCGGCATTTTCAAAAGTTTCTTGTGGGGTCAGTAACATTCCAGGCTTTGCTGAGTTGTGTTTGTTTAAGCTGACAGATTAAAGCAAGTTTATTTAAGTTTCTGCTTGTCAGGATCTTAATACAAATTGTGCCTTTTAATACACTTTTTTTGCTTTAGATCTGTATGCACATTGGTGGCACTTTTTTAACGGTTCACTTGGTTTTTATTCCAGGTTGATCCATCTCTTCCTTTTGTCAATATGCCATTTAACTTCTCCTACCCATTCAGCTGGTGCTGAAGTATCCAAGCTTGCATACTTGTTCAGTTCTCTCAGTTTTTTTATAAAAATGATTCAAACCTTATTTCTCTTATATCTTTATGCTGTTGCAGCAGTGGCAGCAATATTTTTGTAACTTTTAACATGTATGTTCATGTTTATTTTTTGTTTATGCCATTCTTAGATGTTTGACCAATCAAGACTTTTTTTTTTCGCTACCAAAAGAATTAGGTGCAGCATCTTATAGACTATGCTTGTTTTAGAGAGAAGAAAATGAATTGAATTTAAAGATCAAAAATGTTTCAGCAGTATTAGAATTTATGCTCTTCTCTAAATGCCACCTTAATTCTAATAAATAGTTCAGGGAAGCAGGTTGGTAGCTGTTCTGAATAACCTCTTAAGCAGACAGTACAGAAGGTGGGTGCTGTGAGCAACTGAGACACACGTGGAGCTTGAAGCGTGCTGATGTTTTGCCCTGTCCCTTAGCAAAGGGTCAGGGTCTTGCTATATACAGACCTTTCTGCCATAAAGTTTGCCACCTGTCCACATTTCCCAGTTTCCACTGTGGAGTCATGGCACAGTGACTTCTGACTTCATCCACCTTGCTTCAGGAACAGGAGAGGTCTGGCAGAGCTGGTGGATCAGGGCATCAGTGGTGATAGGATCATGTGTTCTTACTGAGGCCTTCCATGTGGGCTGCAACTGCTAGTCCAGGGCATACAGTGACCAGTGGACACAAAATATTGGGAATCTGTAAGTGAACACGATCAATTTCTTTGTCCAGTGAGGCAAATGTATGGTGGGAAATTTTGTAGTTTGAATTGAAATGTCATTTAAATAAAAATTATGCCCAAAATTGTACATCAAGGTAACTGAACCTACGATAACTGGAGGCACCTGAGTTCTGACATTTCCCACATTTTGAGTATTTTGCCTTTCTGTCTGAGGCTGAAATGCCTAATTTTTGACCATAATTTAGAGTTTTAAATGTGTCAAACTCTGAGACTGGCAGCTACCTGCCCTCCCCAGTGTAGCAGTTAACAAGATAACTCTGTTCATTGCTAACACTTCAGTCTGCAGTGGACTTACAGGGCAAGCGCAAGCTTTTTGAACACACATAAATTACTACAAGAAATTCACTCTTAGTTACTTTTTGTTACCTTTTGCAGACTCTTTAAAAGTGCTTTATGCACCATCCAAAATTTGCAGGTTAAATAATGACTTTCCTACTCCCTATAATGAGATTGCACTCCAGGTTCCTCTGACAAGTGAAAATGCACATCTCCTCACAGTATTTGACTACCTTTCAACATGTAGACACACATGTACAGCTGTTGCCTAATAAAGCATTCTGACCTATATTTAAACAGGTGCATGACTAGTCATTTTACAGAACTGTTCTAGCTAAGTGCAGAGAAATGTTCATGTATCACGAGCCCGTCCCCATGGCACCGAGTTATGTAAGCATGGAAAAAAAATGCCCCTTCCACTCCACGATAGCTAAGATGACCCTTGAAAGCCTCTTGCTTTCTGCTGTTTCAAAGCTCACAAGAGAATTTGAGTTAACAAATCTTAAACGGCTTCATTCTTCACACTTCCCTCTGCATTGCATTTCTTCTAAGAGGCCAGAGATCCAGGGGCACTTTTCCCATCTTCCCTCTTCCTTAAAATCACTGTAATAGCTGTCTCTGAGACAATCACAGCTTCAATGTTGGAAACACAAGGGTGGAGTGACTCTCTAGTGGTTATTCTTGGAATAATGACACACCAGGATAGCAATATGTACCGTGGATGCCCTGTATGCAAGTGTGTGCATGAACCTTTGCCATAGACTTTACCCAGTGTTGTTAAACACATCCTGAGTGACCTTATTTGGACATCCCATCCTTGTCACACTGCCCACGACTAAAGCAAACATCCTGGCTATGCGCACCTACGTGAAACAAACGGAGTAAACACAGCCCACTGCATCTGGGACCACAGGGTGTACTAGTGGTTTCTCCAGCTTGCCAAATGAATAGTCTTGGGTCTTCTATTTTTTCCCTTCACCTTTTCTCCGTGTAGTAGATGTTTGGGAAAACCATTTCCAGTTTTAAAGTAATCAGTTACCTGGGCAAACAGACAGTGAATGTTTCTGGAGTAGCTCTTGGACACTTATCCCTGTATAATGCAGGTCATACAGTCTTCCTGAGACATGCTTGTCTTTTCTTCTTGGGAGTTTACTTTCCACACAGGTGGAAAACTGAAAGGAGCTTTCCACTCTGGTTTGCCATTCTGAGAGGGGGCAGCTTTTTACCTATAACTTTAGAAACTAATGGATATGGCTTCCTTATTTGTAAACTTCTAAGAAGGGCCTTTGCACTGCTCCTCCTGCTGTGTTGCTCTAACCAGCTAAAATAAAGGGGTTCATTCTTCCTCCAGCTGAAATCACTAGCAGAGCTCCCAGGTGGAGCAGAACCAATCTCTAAAAGGTTGTGTTTTTTGAACAGAGAGCATTTTTAGGGGGGTTGCATTTTCATAGGCCTTGTGGAATAAAGAATGGTAACGAGTTGTAATGGGAGTTGCTGACACTTCCTATTGTCAAGGAAATACTTCTTGAAGGATCCCCACCTTTGTGCCCATTGTGTCCTTTGTGGGACAGGAAACCTCCTTGGTTGGGAAGGAGCTTGGTGATGGGTAAATCAGATGATGGATGTGGGCCTGGGATGACAGAAACGAAAAGAACTAGTAGGGATCTGAGGCTGGATCCTGGTGTAAGAGCATGCGGGAGGCAAGTAGTCAAGGCAGGAGATGGAGGTGTGAGAGGGTACACCAAGAAAGTAAAGGAAATGTGCAGAAAATGGGCCCCTCCTTTGTTGTCTGTAGGAGCTGCTACAGCAGCTTGTACACGAACAAACTTTGAGGTAATCTGCTTGAAGGCCACAAGTGGCTGAACTAAACTCCTTTTCTCAGTATATTATGGTGGTAAGTTCTCCAGACAATCCGAGGCTTTATAAATACATATATTTAAAACATATAAATTTTATTTTTTCAGTGTGCAAATTGTAATTTCATATAATGTACTATAACAGTGAAGGAGAATTTCAAGTT
>JAVCKT010015879.1:0-23483 GCA_032273925.1 Rhynchotus rufescens
GTGACAAAACCTTCTTTAACCAAACAACAGATTTTGTTTGCAAAGACAAAAAAAATACATTTGCAAAGCAACTTAACTAGTCTGGAATGTGGATTCACTAGTTTGTTTCTTCAGGTTTGAAGTGATCTGGGAGTAAAGCAAGTAGACTAGATATCTGAAATGTGACTTTCCCTATCCTGAGTGTAAACACATCCCTTTTCTCAACTTGAAATAGACATTAGGAGCAATTATTTTTCAAAATGCTTTGCAAAGGAGTTTTTTTTTTTTTTTCCTACTCCCCACACTGCAGGGAATTTATTTCAAAATCTTAAATACTTTTGTGATTCAGAATTGTTGACTGTACTGAGCTCAAGAAAACTTTGAGTGCTTTCATGTTAAATCTGAATTTATGCAAATGTTGGCATAGTGTCAACAATTAGGAACAATAAGTTACAACTTACACAACAAGAAGTAAAACTCTATGGATATATTAGAGAAAGGAAAGTAACTTTAGCAAGTCTTGATTTGTTGTCAGTTTTATGAGAGCTATATGTATTAAAGAACCCCACTGCTCCTTACCAGCCTAAATAGGGTAAGACTATTTAGGCTGGTAAGGAGCAGTGGGGTTCTTTAATACATGGTTCCATCCCCACCTTAGTTGGATCATTTTTATTTTATTTAAGTGTATTGAAGATCTCCACTGATTTCTCTGTGGATCTGAAAGAAGAGGCAGCCAATTTCAGCCTAGAGAATGGAGGAAATTCTGAGTCTCCTGAAATCATGAAAAGAGTTTTGGCACTGATTAGGAGGGGGAGCTGAACTAATAGCCTGTCCTTATCTTTTCCTTCTAATGACTCTGACAAAAATATCAAGAAAGCTCTCAAGAGTATCCTCAAAGGTTCATTTCCCTTGGAGAACATCCCTTTTTTAATCAAACTTAACCAAGATTAGTTATGTTGACAGCAAACCATAAAATATAATTTTCCTCTTGAGGAAATGAATGAACATAGATCAACTCAGGGAAAGAGGGCTAGTTATTTCTGAAGTGTTTATTGCAATTTATATCTCAGATCACAGAATCACAGAATATTCAAGGTTGGAAGGGACCTCTAGAGATCATCTAGTCCAACATTCCTGCTCAAGCAGGCATGCCATTTATGACTTGATAGATTCATATCATATAGCTATCAGATAGATAGATAGATAGATAGATAATGAGATTGATCCCACTTTCAAGCATTTCTTTCCCAAACTGATGAATTCTGGTTTTGCCTCATACAGAAGTCCAAGCCAGTTCAATTCACTTCAAAAACTTTTAGGTGGGATCAATGTAACTATGCACTGGACTCAAAAACAATTTTCAATAACCACCACATGATTATGATGATTATGTGTTTTTTTTTTAATCTTTTTCCTCTTTTGGTCTTAGTCTTTTCTTAATATCTTAGGAGTTTTTTTTTGTTCATTTTCTCTTGCCTTTTCACTGTTCTCAAGGAACCATCTATACTGTCATTAAAATCCTTTTCCTGAAGAGTAATGCCTATTTTAGTCCACTGTATTCTACATGTATGTTTGGAGAGGTAAATATATTTTACTTTTTTTTTATTCACAATTAATTTTGTTCACTATTATACTCAACATTGTATACAAAACTTTTTGCAATCATAATGAATGATTTTGTTCCATAAGGAAACGTTTTCACTTTATTGTTCACCATCTTCATCAGCTCATTTATTTCTTGAGCTGTACATATTTTACTGGAGATCTTGGGAGACCAACTCAATAATCACCATTCATTTATATCTACCATTTGTTTCTCAGATTTTAATCAGCTTCAAGAAGACCTTTCCTTTGATCCTATGACAGCTCAGACTTTTCTAAACACATTCAGTGATGGTCTATGTCAAAATCATTTAGGAATTTCAAGCATACTCTGTTAGCTTCATGTGTTCATTGATTTCCATCTACAAAAAGTCAGTGTTGCTTCCCACTCTTGATGTATCAGGAGTGAGACCTAGATTAAATATTGCATTTAAAATACGTCCCAAACCCCAAACATGTTTATTATTTACTTTCCACCTAATGCTATTGAATTTTTCTTATTTAACATGAAAGTCTCCTGGGAGCTAAAGCTCAGTCATCATTGCACAGCCAAAAAGATATATCCCAGTGAGATACTCGTATCAAGCCAAAAGCTCTAAAAAATGCAAAATGTCCATTTGTTTGTTTTAACCCCTTTCACCATTTTGCAGAAATTTCACTTTTTTTTTTTAATTCATATGGCTGAGAAGCAATATATTATTTAACTTCATTTGTAAAAACAAGATGAATTAGATTTTTGGCAAGAGTTTTAGACATTATTCTTAATTTTTCTGTTCTCTAAGATGCAGCTTTCATGATTTTCCACTCCTTATAGAGTTCTGTTACTTCTAAATTCTCTGTATGATTATTCATTCAATTAGAAATACGGCCTTCCTTATCAACTTTTAATCTTATTTAAAATTACTTGTGTTCTTAAACATTCCTGATATACATATCTGATTGAAAGAAATTTCAGTCAGCTTCACATATAAGTTTCTAATATCTGCAGGTCAGTCAACTTCACTGATTTAATTTCATTAGAATTGTCTTGATATCACTTAATTTGAGTTATTTTCTATGACCAGGTCTTCTCTAACATCCTTGGTTTTCCAAAGCAGAGTCAAAAATAGATTTTTTCCCTATAAAGTCATGAAACCAGTAGGACATAAAGCTATCTACTATTACATCCAGGAATAATTGAGTTCTACCAAGATTAGTTACGCAAGTTTTTGAGTTGGTTGAATTGTAGAGAAATTACTCATTTGTTACTTGTTTTATAGCTGGGAAGATTTCCCACAATGACACAATTCCCAGTAGTATTTATCACTGTAACAATTTCAAGATATTTCTCTATCCATATCCAATTCTGATCCAGGAGATCTATAGCAGATTCTTAGTACCACCTCTAAATCTCTTACAGAAACATCCTTCAAAGCAATTTCGAGCTAAACAGAGTGTCTGTGGATCCTTATACTGCTTGTATGCTTACATACTATACTGCTTTATTGACATAGAATACTGCTCTCCTGTTTTTAACTTTATTTCTGTCTTACTCAAAAATCTGCTTTTTAGTACTCTTCAATGCATTTAATTTATGATAGAATTCCATAGTATTCTTCTTGTTTAGTCTTCTTATTTTAACTTGGTAACCTTTCTATTTCTTCTGGGTATTGCCTTGTTTATCAAGTATAATTTTAAAATTGACTCATTACTATAATACTGTAGTTCCTAGAAGCATCAATATTTTATTTTCTCTCCTATTTTAGTGCTTCAAGGATCTAGCCTCCTTTTGTTCATCATGAACATTTTTTCAGAGTTTGGTTGATGGGATGGTGTTTGTTGCTCCTCTCTGAGACTGCCCTCCTGTGTCCTGAACACACAGTACAGGTAGGGTAACAGGAAGAAATTTGGCCAAGGAATTTGAGGAAAGTTTGGAATGGTGAGAAGAAATCCAGGCTGGCCTGTGAGCTGGAGTGCACAAAAGGTTTGGGAGAGATGGAAAGAGATGGAATGCAGTGGGACTGGCAAAATGAATTCAAGATAGGTGAGGAGTGTGGCCCTGAAATTAAGAGACTGAAAGATGGGGGAAAAAAAATGAAATGAAGTGTTAGGGAGGATGGGTCTGAAATGCAAAGGAACAAAGTCTAGTAGCTTTGCACTGGGGTAAGGATAGTTTGAAGGAAATAAGGAAGCTGTATAACTACTGGAAATGAGATTAAATTAGAAAACTCAAATTCCTATGCTTCTGCATTCCTTTGCTGTGAGCAACTATCTTTCAAACCTTTTAATTCTTCATTTAATTCCTAGATTCTTCATTTAATACATCACATACAGGATGAAAATCTACCAGCTGATGAGCCATATGATGACCAGTTTGTTTTCCTTGGTCAGTATGGAAAGTTAAGAAATTAGGAAACTTTACAGTGAAACTCAGGACATTAACAAAGTATTGAGAGAAATATTTATCAATTTAAGATATACCATAATTTACCATGCAACCTCTGTTAAAGCTTAGTTAGTTAAAGCTATAAATTATATAATTTCATACCATGTTTCCGAGGTCTGAATGATTTTTGCTGTTCCATGTAGGCTCTGTGCAGTCCTATAATGAACGCTGTATTTCATTTTCAGTTTCACTTTTCTTGGACGTATATATATACACATAAGGATGTATATACACATTCCTTTTCTGGTGCTGAGTGCTATTCCAACCTAGTTCTATAAATCAAGATTTTTTTTGACTTCAGAACAATAAAGTATACATGCTTTATAGTAGTCCCTATAACATTCAACATATTCAGCTTATCTTCCTTTAAGGCAAATGATCTAAAATACACTTCCATAAAAATCTAGAAGGAATTGATATAAATTTAAGTCCTTATGGAGTGTGGCTTGCCTTCAAAATGTTTGGGTTTTTTTTCAAGGAAGGTGAAAGTAAAGTCTTGTGACTAATTATGGCAATTGTATTTGTAAGGCTAAATAAAGGCTGCTCATCTCCTCTACAGGTCTACCAAACTTTGTTCCCCATCTGAAAATGCTGAGGAATCTGTCATACTAAAAGCATTGGCATTATCAGGCTCCCAAGTAATGAAGATTAGATGAGATTCTTATCTTTTAGAGGGAAAATAGTTAACTCTTTCTCCCTTTGTATTGTTCTATATTCACTAAAATATTAGGTACTTCCAATTCTTAAATTATGTTCCAGGATTGTAATCTGTCACAACCTGTCACAGGCTACTGATCAGAATCATATGTATGCTAATTTCTTCACTTTTCAGATAACTAATAATTAGATGACTGTCAGATAGCCAAGAAGAAAAAAAAAACCAAAAGAGTTTATCACTAATAAATTAAATAAATTAAATTAAATTTTCTGTTTTTTTTTTTCTGAAAGAAAGTGCCTTTCTTTCATGAGGAAACGCTTGCATGATCAACATTATTTTCCTCATAAACTGCAATATATGCCTATTATATTTTCATTTTGATTCATCAGACACTTATGGTAATGAGCAACTTAGCCAAACAGTGGTGACTGGTGAAAGTTGTGTGTTACAGGAACTATTTTATTAAAAGTTTGCAAAATAAATAAATAAATAAATAAATACATAAATAAAATCTTGTATTCAGGGGGTTATTGCTCCTATGATTTTTACAATTTATTATGGCATTTCTTTAAACAAATAATGTCTTCTTATATTATTTTCCATTCTTTCATGTCCTTTCCCTTTTTATGCCTTGCATCTTCATCTGCTTCTTTCTAATTGCTAGGGAAGGCAGACAAGATGCCCCATTGGGAACAGATGGCTTTCTGGAAACCTACCAGCAAGGACTACTTCTGGAATAGATTTCATCGGCAGGCCCCACACAGAGATAGTATAAGATACCTACAAATAGATAGGTCTGTAAAGGCTTAGGAAGGAAAAAATATATATATACTGCAGGAGTTTTTAAGGTTGCCATCGCCACAACTCAGCAACAAAAAGGAAGAAAAATGAATACTATATGTACCATTCAGTTTTTGAAGAAAATTTCTGCAACTCCACACCTTTCTATTGATCTGCATTTTATGTATCAAAGGAGAGTTTTATACAAAATTGGAAGTCAGCAATAATGTTATCCTAATTTAGTTATATTGTGCATTTAAGATATTATATGGAAAGAATGTCATATGAAAAATGGTAAGATCTTCACAGAAGTAAAAGCAAATATTATAATAATTGTAGGTCACATTATAGTAAGTTGAAAGTACTCTTTGTGAATTTTATACCTTTCTCTTCTGTATTTCACACCTTTGCTTTTCTTTCTTTCAGCAGAGACATGGGAGATTCTGCTTGCAATTTTTTGTATAAAATACATACTTGCATTGGTTTGGTTTTCCTTAATCTAAAATAAAATTGATGATAACCATATTGTACACGGCTGTTCTGTGCATCTGGAAAATATTATTCTGAGGTTACAGATGAGGCTATAAAACTGAGAGATCAGAGATATACTGTTTATGGTAGAAAAAATACAAACTACCAATAGTAAAGCAACAGCAGTGCTCTCTATCCTCAGGATTATAACTTCAGCCTTGAAATAATCTGTGATTTACTTGTTGTTTGCAGACTAAAATCAATATTAGTGAACTTCCATTTTTCACTATTTCAGAAATAAACAAGAAGGTTCTGTCTTTTTTGATTGCTGGAAAAGTTGGTGAACAGGAACCTTAAAAATTCAAACAGTAGAGTGCAATTCTCAGAAATTAAACATCAAAATTACTAATTTTGTTGCAATTTTACTGCTATGTTGACTGTTTTTTGATCAAGTGAATTCTTAACAAGCTTAACAAAACAACAATGGTGTATAAAACCTGGGATGTTCCTTTTCATTATAAAGAGAAAATATATGAAACATTTGGAAACACAAAATACAAATTTACTGAATGTTAGTAGTAAAATTAAAATAAAACCGCAGGTAGATCCAACCTCTTAATAGAGGTAGAAGGAATGATACTTGTTCTCCTTGTAAGTTTTTTAACAGAAATAACAAATATGACATACTAAGTACTATGCAGAATGCTATAGAGATAATATAAACTAGAAAAAATTATTTAGTCTACAAAGGTCATAGAAATCATTTTGGGAAAGGGATATTCTTCAGCTTTAATGCAAACTTTCTAATCTCCCTGCTGCTTTGTGAAGCCTCATTTTATTTCTGAGATAAGAAACTTGGAATTAAGGGAGAAGCTGCCAAGCTTGGCACATAATCCAAATACACAAAACCATACAATGCACAATGCTCTGGCTGCAGTAAATGGTCATATCTTCAGACATGAACAAGAAGGATTTGGCACATCAGGCAAGGGCTGTTTTAGCTTTTTTCAGCTGCTAATAGTCCCCAGGAGGTGGTGCCAGGACAAGGCAGGGTTTCCTTGTGGGCACCCTCCTTTCCCTGGCTGGATTTCATGGCTGCAGCTGATACCAAGTCTGCACAAGCACCTCCTAACTTGGTATAATTCTCCATAGAGCTAAAATGAGACCAGGGAGTTTTTCTAATAGTGTTGTGATACAGAGCTCCAGGAAGGAATGGGCTTTCCTTTTCACATTCCTATAAAAGAAAACACTATTTTTATTTGTTTGTTTTTGGTTTAGGTTTCTTTCTGATCATCATTCTTTTTTGCATGATTTTGCTTTTTTTTTCCCACATACTGACTAACTATCTCTTAAAGAGTAATTAAGCTCTTACATTAACACTTTGAAGTGATATATGATGCCTAGAATGCAATTTTCAGGAATAAACATGATGTTTAAACTGTGCCATTGCATTATTATTACTTATGTATTCTTATATTCTTATATTACATATAGCATATCATCCCAGTTGTTTTAGGTATGTACAGGTAGAGAGTCTTTACAATTTTAAAATAACATAATGGACAGTATAATATAAGAAAAAATGAGAAGGAAATAAGGGAATTGCTAGTTGATTGTGAGACCAGCGTTGAGTCAGGTAGAGCTACTACAGAGCACCAGCAGCCTACAAACAGACAAGACTTTTGCAGCCAACATAGGGGGAAACACTTGAATGAAGATGGTGAAGTAATTTTGCAGACGTGTTTGGGGGAAGTTTCTAGTTTCCTGGTGTGTGAAAAACACTTACGTATATACAAGTGACTTACCATGCACTCTAGAGGAACCAACGAACTGCTCTACTAATTTGATTAAAAGATTTGAGAGTGTTTTTTTAGCGCAGGATATTGTATTGGGACAAAGAAAGAATCATAAACACAAAAGTATATTTTAATATGGGTTGTTGTGTTAGTTCTTTTCATGAAAGTACCATCAAAAGCATCAGATATTACCCATTAGGAACATGGATGTCCAGTGTTCTCAGATATTCCTACCACTGCCTTTTGCAGCGATGCTTTTCTAAACTCTATCAAGGCACAAGTAGTTTTCCAGAAATAGTTTTTCCCACAAAAATACTATCAGCTAAGGCTTTTGTCAGAGCAACATTCACTTGATCATCATGAGTTTCAGCTCTGCTGACCTTAGTTACATTTGAGTCACCAGTCTGGAGTTGAAAAATTCTAGAAATTCATCCAACAAGATTATAAACTTGAAACTGAAGCAAGGCTATGTTGTTGCACTTCCCAGTTTCTTCACAATCTCTGTCAGGAAAAGCAGATTGATGTTGTCCCATTTCCTTTTATTATAGCTTTTGTCATGGGAGGAAGTGAAATCTTTGCTCTTAACTCTTGGCCAGCAATCATAGCTTTGGAAGGAACATAGCTTTGAATACAATAATTAAAATCCAAAATAATTATTACAATATGGACATATTAAATCACTAAATATACGGGAGAAATTTTCTTATTTGTCAATAGCAAGGACATCATCCTTAGCAGAAGGATTATTGTTTATTTTTTAGCAAAAATTCTGATCTAAATAACTAGTTAATAAACAGGATCATGTAGCAACTTCAACAGTATCACAAAATTTGTCTTGAGAATGCAGGGTATTGAATCTTTTTCCATGTCTTTCCAATCCATATTACAAATCCTGAATTCTAGTAATGGATAACTTTGAAAAGAGGCATTTGGCTCTCAAAGATGAACTAGAGACAAAAACTTTCATCCTCTGTCATTTGAAGATCTGCAGATCTTCAAAACCTGCTTGGATGCAATCCTGGGCCACATGCTCTAGGCGACCCTGTATGTGCAGGGGGATTGGGCTAGGTGATCTCTGGAGGTCCCTCCCAATCTTAAGGATTCTATGATTCTATTTGCCTTTTCCCATTTTCATCACTAGGATTACTCTTTCTATATATTCTTAACATCTACTTCTCCCCATTACCTTCTCCTCAAATACTTATGGAGAACCAGCAAATATCATTTTAGTTACTATTTATCTAAGTAGTATCTTACTACATTAATAAGAATTTTTTTCTTCTTAAATTTTTTGTATGTACAATCCTTTATGCTTTTTCTTCTCTGAAATTCCATCATTTGTTTACAGTTTCCTCACATTTTAGAGCTATATTATACCTTCCTTACCACTCTAGAGATTTTTTTTCATCTCTTTTGTCCAGTTTCTAATTTCTATTATCCATTCCTTAAATCCTGTTTAATTATTTTCCCAACCTATTCATCATCAAATAGACTTCAGGTTATCTGGTGATCTAGTACTACTGTATTCATCTCTGTTAGATTGATTTATAATGGGCTATCAGACTCATATTTGTATTAAATGTAAGATGTCTTTTCCAAACATTAAAGGAGAATTATTTTGCTCCATATCTTGCAAGATATTTGAGAGTTATTCTCAGGGTACTGCAATATAGGTATATAGATTGCTAGTTTCTTTCTATCATGCTTCTTTGAAAGCATTTTTTGCTTCTTCTATTATGTCTCTTATGTTTTGCCTAGTTTTCTGGTCTGGAATCTTAGTATAAGATATTCCAAAAAGAAAGAAATAATTCCGGAAATCTGAGATCCAATAAGATTATCAACTCTTTTATTATATTTCTTGTGTTTCTATATAGCACACATGACATAACATCCCATTTCAGTTACCTACAATATAAATGTTTCAAAAATTCAAAGTTAGGAACTTCTACAATGGAGTTAAAAAGGCTTTACCAAAAAGTGCATGTTGTGAACCACTTAAATTATGTTTTAATTTAACACAGACTGGAAAATAGCTCACTTCTAAAACTGAGAATAAACAAATTTATTGCTGTGTTCTACCAGCTGCAATCAGCTGAAATGTTTTATCTTTCTTCTCTGGATCTAAATACCATCATTTTTATTGCCTGAGAAATAATATATTTTGCTTTCTATTCCAGACTTCTGTATGGTCTTGGTACTAGTATACGTGTTATCTATCATATGTATTATCTTAGAGCAAGTGTGGGAAAAAAAAGACTGATTTCATCAGGGTGAGGATGGATCCCACAATTCCATGAGAAAAGCTACCTCTCTTCTATATTATCTGGACTCAGTGCCAATTCGTATACTCACTAAAATCATTTATTAAGCCCTGTCTTTTGCCCTGTCCCCAAAACACAGTTGCAATCATACATGAATTTGTTTCCTTTTTCAGAGATAATCTACATTCTGTTAATATATCAGAGCCAGATGCTACTTAAATAGTGTTGCAAAATATATATTAGCAAACTTATTAAATCCTCGAGGAAATGATTTATGAAAAGTGGAGGGAGGAGGAAAGGAAGAAGAAAGCAAGCTCACATCTGGGATGAACTCTAGATAAGAACATTTTGTGAGGGAAAAAGTGACTCGAAGCAATATGCTGTTATGAAAGGTAAGCACGGGCAAATCCATCTGCAACATCTTCCTGAGTCAACACTGAAACAAAACTCTGTGCTTTACAAATCACTTCCTAGTGATTGGGGGACCTAAATATCCTCAAGAAAATCTTTCCAGTATTAACCAGTAGTCAAGGGACATATTGGAAAGTCACTGATTCCATAAGTCACTTATAATGTTGGCTGATTTGAGAATTGAAGATCTTGAGGTATGTGAGATTTGAAATGTGCAACGCAGGATCAGTGACACTTAAATGCTAAGGCTGAGCTCAGCACAGCTTGATGTTTCTCATGCTCTGTGTCTCATCAGCAGGAGAAACAGCCTCCAGCTGACTCACCTGGATTTTGTGAAATTCCAATCAATTAGCATTTGTAAAGCAATTTGACATTCTCAACTGACAAATTCCACAGAAAATAAAATACCCACATTAAAATCATGAAGCCTTTCATGTATGTGGAAGTCTCTTTAGAAATTAGCTAGATAAATCAAACTAACAAAACATATAGGATAAAAATGCACAAGCAAAATAAACAGACAGCTTGTATTAAACAACATTACATAATTTTCTTTTATAGATATATTCTGTTGCAGCTGATAATAAGCCATGCAGTGTGAATGTGAATGTAAATGAAGTGCTAAATGATGAATTGCATCACTCCGATTACACATCAGAAACAATATCCTTTATCTAGACTATTGGTGCCAAGAATATTACTTAATACAACAGGAAGGGTTGAAGGGAAATAGGCAAAAATGCAGTGTAAGTACAGTATTATTCAATAGCAAATGCAATGTGTAGACAGAGTATTCCTTTGGATCAGTGACTTCAGAGTATACAATTGTATTATTCACTATCTTCTTTTGAGATATTTTTGGTGAATATGTTTGATGAAAGATTGTGTTTGATTCATTTTTGATTCGTTCCATATTGTCGTTTGGATGACCAATAACTTTTTTTTCCTTCCTTAAAAACAGATGGAAAGAAGGGGTAACCAATACCATGTCCTTAAACTAAGTGTTCAGATCTTGGTCCAGTTAAACACTTAACCACATGTTTAACTTTAAGTATGTGTGTCTAATTTTGTGATTTATTCATGTGCTTAAACTTAAGCATATACCTACATACTTTGTTTATCAAAGTTGAACTCTGCCACATTGAAACATAGTACACATGTAGTACTCACACCTTAAAATATATAGCATATTCCCAACAGTATTTAGTGTTATTACTTAATTCACTGACTTCCAATATCTTCTGTTTCTGATCTAGTCCAGATTATTAATCCACCTCTCAATCAGCTCTTCATTTTCAGCTTCATCTTCAATCTACTCTGATATCCTCTCCCAAATCACAAGGCATGTTTATCCAAGGACAGATGTTTTTCACATATGATCACTCTCAGCCTACACTGTGTGTAGGTAAAAGAGTGTCACTGCAAGACACTTCTTACAAGCCTGGATTCTCTTCCTTTGAGTTCTGTCATGTTCTGCTCACCACCAATAACCGTCACACAGAGAGGACCTATTTTTAAAGGAAGGGAATTTTTAAAAATTTCATGGAAAGAAGAGGCTATGTGTGATTTCTGCAATAATTTCTGCACTTTCACGTGAAAATAAAACATTCTTGTGGCATCAAAATAGCAGCAACATGAGACATGATTACGTTTAGCTCTAGTATCTGTACAGGTCCTAGAGAGTAAGTAGGAGAATCATGGGGTAAAAAGCTTGTTTAGTCCCTAAAGCCATCAGGTATTCATCCACATGCACACAGGGAGCAGATCTGGAGGAAGAAGCGCCTTTGTTACTCTGCCACATTTGAGTAGACCACTTTTTAAGCCATCTTGTTGCTTTTGCTTTCCTTTCATCTGGGGCCCACAGCCAAGGCTTTTGAGGAACTCAAACCGGGAATGTGGCCAACTGCTACAAAGGTTGTTACACGGTTTCCGAATTATGTACTTGGGTAAGGCAGATGTTTAAAATACTGTGTGCAAAACACTAGAATAAAAATGACCAGTAAAGCAAGTAAGTACAGCAGCATATTCCCCAGAATAGATTTTATCCATCATGTATGTTTGGCAGCTGGTCTCTTGAGTGTTGTACTATGTAAGAAGGAAAAAAAAAAAAAAAAAAAAAAAAAAAATATAAATTACACAAAGCCAAGATGAGGGGGAAAAAAAATCATTTCCTTAAAAAAAAAAAAAAAAATGCCAGCAACTATTCTTCTCACTGTCTCATACTTTTCCAGTTGCTCATTATTTAATTATAGTAATTTTATGGTATCTATTGTTACATTTCCTCACAGGCAGAAAAGAGAACAGAATGCCTTTATCTAAAATTGCATTTTAGAGGGAATCAGAAAACAAGGAAGAACGAAACCAAAGACTTAAAGTGTCTTATGTATCATGAACTGGGTGAAAATATAAGATAATTCAAATCTTATTCAGCTAGCTTAAAGATTTAAAAAAAAAAAAAAAGAAAAAAAAAGAAAAAAAAAAGAAAAAAAAAAGGAAAACAGAAAACAACTCCTTCAGCTTAAGCATTTCTAGCAATCTAGCAGTGACTATATAACCTTAATATTTCTCCAACATATGCTCTCCTAGAGCCAGTTCTCTTTCCTTCAATTTTTTATGAGGGAATCAATTTCATCTCTGGGGAGAGAACGCTGCGGGTTATCCCTCAATAACTTGTACAAAGACGTAAGAGACATAAGAATTGAGGGGTTTCCCATTTTTTCACACATAGAAATTTAATTGTTGGAATTATTCCAGAGTCATTACATTAGGTTGATAGATATTTGTATGTAATATTTCTTACATAACTACATCACATACAGACCTAGCTGCCTGTAAAGCACAGGCTAGGCATAAGAAAATATCTACCTCATTTTCAACATAATTGTGTGTGGCTCAACATGGTATTTTTATGTATCTAGCAACATGGCCACCACACAAGCAACCTGCCTGCTTTTTAAACTTGTGCCTTGGAAATGAGCCCTCTTGTCCCATCAGATAAAGCAGGCAAAATCAGGGCAGAGAGAGTAGGGAAACCTAGGCAAGAGGTTAAGTTATTTGCAATTTCTGCTCTGCTGGTTATGAAGAAGAAAAAGAAGCAACTTAGTGACAGTGGCTTGCATGCAGACCTGTAAAACTCATGGAAAGTAGGCTAACTAGAGAGGGAGAAGAAATTTTGCACTATTTCCCTTCATAATTCCCTCTCATGTAAATAACCTGCCCTACTGGTAATCTGCAGATCTTTCTGCAGATAACCTGCAGGTTGCAAGCAGAGAAACGCAGACTACTGAGTCATACTCCCACCCCCCTCATCTAGACTTGTATTTCTAACAGTTAATAAAAAAGAGGAAATTGCTAAAAGTAAAAACAAAAGCCATCTTTCTCAAGGAAAATCTTTTTCTCACACAAGAAAAAAGTACTGGAGACTCTCTAGTGACATCTCAGCTGCGCTGCATGCATAGGCCATGTCGCTCCTGGGGTCTGGTGGAGCTGGTCAGGACACCTCTCATCAGTTGCTCAGTTGACTTGCTTTGGATTCAACAGGGCAGAGGGCAAGAAAGATGCCTATCCAGGCATGAGCTTTGAGGAATTCCTTTGTCCCACAGTTCAGATATAGTACTGGGAAACTAGTAAATATTGTTACTGCTTTTAATTTTATCCAGTGTTTTGATATGGGAGTGGGTACGTATGCACTGTTATCAGAGACCAGCATGCAATATTGCATTTATGCAGCCATAAAAGCATTTATTGAAGTAGAAAAAAAAGGCTTTCTGTTCCCATCTGTACATTTTTTAACATGTGCTATGCTGCTAACAAAGAACAATCCTTTCTATGTCAGAAGATAGCCTTGAAAAACACAATACTCTCTAGAGAATCTGAAGGTTACTAAAGATAAGAGGGTTTTGTTTGTTTGTTTATTTGTTTCTGCAAGAAATGACATCTCAGTGTTTTTATATCTTCTCTTCCTGCTTCAGAATGTTTTGGCAGATTGTGTAGTCCCTCCTATAGTTTGTGTCATCTCTTTCCTCTGGAATGTACGTGCCAAACTCGTTGTAGTTATAATGTAGAATAGGGCCTATGATCGTGAAGCTTCTTGTAGCTGCCTACAAGAGGCTTCAACCATCTCCTCTTCCTGGTCAGGAGGCCTTTAGTAAACACTCACCACAGTGTTGCACTTGCTGGCCTGTCCACAGGCTCTGTAGACACACTTTCTCCTCCCCTAGACAGAGCTCCATACATTTCAGTTGCACTCTCGTACAAACAAGAGGAGAACATTTTGTTGCTGATCACCACCCTTTGACCCTTTTTTCAGTCAGGTTTTCAGTCCCCTTCCCTGTCCAGTTTGTCAGTGAGGATGGTAAGGGAGACCATGCTGAAAGCCTTACTGAAGTAAAGATAAGCAACAACTTCCCTTATCCACCAAGCCAGTAGTCTAATGTGGATAGGTATCAGCTTGGCCAAGTATGAGTATTTAAAAGAGCATGTATTCATCCTGTGTGTCTGTATTCACATATGTAGATATTTAAAATGCACATGGAGACATAAAAGGGTGCAGATCATATCAAAAATTCAAGTTAAGAATATTTGTATTTTAAAAAAACGCTTTCTGTGGACTATCCCAATAGGAAGGATGAGGACAAGACACTCAACAATTCTTATCCTCTGCCCAGCCTACATTTTGGAGAAGAGCACCATTCCAAGCACAAGCCAATGAAGTGAATTCCTGCAAAATCCCAATTCCAAAAATACAATCACTGTCTTGAGCACTGCACAGAAAAGAATGGCTTTGACTGAATCCAAGCAAAAGCCTTTTTCACTCTTCAGAGAGGCACAGCTGTTATAGTAGTATGGGACTTCACATGAAAACAGAGACATTTATCTTGTGGTTTCCTCTCTGGAAAGGAACACCACTTTCCCAGCAACAGATACCTTGATACCTCCAGTGCAGCTGTTTTGGTGTTGTTAGCTGGTTTGCTCTTGTTGTGCCAAGGTAACATAAAACAGCAATGTATACAAGCTCAAATCTCTCAGTTCCTGAGATAACGCTGTTGTGATCATAATAAGGTTTACAAAAGCAGGAGGCAGTTTTTCAATAATAAAATTTCGTATTCAACATTCAATGTAAGAAAAGAGAAAAAAAAAAGAGAGAAGGGTTTTAGGCAATTAAGTCAAACCTGTTTAAAGCCATTTCAAACAGAGTCACCTGAAATCTTACAGAATAAAATAAATACTCCTGTCCATCATTTCAGATAGCATCATTCTAGCACCATAGTTCAGCAGAGTAATTTTTGAAAGTCTTTTTGGTACATGCATAATTTAAATCAGATCCACTGGTATATAACACTCTATGTGTTATATAAAAGTAGAAGACAAAAATGAAAGAGTTAAGTAGAGAGTAGTGTGGGCCACAAGTGAAAGCAGAATAAAGGGGGGAAGTGTGGAAGGAGGTGCAGAAAGACAAGTCTGTGTCTGTCAAAACATGAGAATCAGAAATGATTAGAGTCCAAATTACAACTCTGTCTGTCATGAAGCATGATAGATTTAAAATACAGGAGAAGGCAAATGACAGTTAAAGAATAAGCTGGAAAAAAACTTTTGCCAAAAAGGAAAATAGCAGAAAAGTATCCTGGCGCACTCAATCGAATTGAGAGTGTTCATCTTGATGGAAAATTGCATATTGTAATTGAAGGTAAATAACTGTCTAGAGGAGAAACCAACAAGGCAGCTTAATTAACACCCCAAACTCTGTTTCTTGTGTGAATCATTATCATTGAAAGAATAGCCAACTGGATTAGGGAGAAGTTCAAAATCTGTTTAAAATTCTCTGTCTACTTGCAGAACAATTAGTTCATCCACATCTGTGAAGAAGGACAAATCTTTCTGTTACTCCTCCTGAATATCATTTGTTCATATATTTTAAATATAGTGTCACATAGGATAGATTAAAAAAAAGAGTAGGTGAGATATCCTAGAATTGAAATTTTAGTATGTCTGGAACAGATTCTTCTTCATATTTGTATTTAAATATCTGGGATGCCTTATAAAACAGTTAGCTTGTCCTTCATCCAGGATTCAGGCTATGATATAAAATATTATTGGCTTTGCAAATAAGTTTGTGGAACAAATACAGAAGAAATGAGGCTGAATGTCAAAATTCCATTTCCAATTTAGACTTGCCAACTCTTTGAATGTTTGATATTTTTCTTAAAACCCCAGCTGCTAAAATCTAGAGAAATTAGAATAACTTCAACTTTTTTTTTGAAATGAAAACAGATTTTTTGACACCCTAGATAGTGACTATCCTGAAATTACAAAATGAACGATGCATATGAATTGAAAAACAGAAAAGAAAAATAATGCAACATTCATTTAAAAATATGAATGATTATTAAGGGAAATACACTGTTTTCTGAAACTTGTTGATCAGTTAATTTGACAGTATACTAGATATAATTCAGTGATCTAGGAAGATAAGCTAGAAGTTATAGTTTGAGATTTTAAAAGAAATTTGAGCTTGCTCATAAATTTGAATTTGTGTCCTAGTTTAGATTCTAAAAATGGAGGTTTCCAGATCCAAGATTTTGTTCTGTACTCAGCACTAATTTGTATGAAAGTATAATTAAGACTGAGGGGAGAGTGTGAGAAAAAAAGGAAACTCTTACTATCACTGACAAGGTTTTATATCAGTCATTTTATTTAGCCACTGTGAGCAATCTTTTGTGTACACCAGTTGCTGAGAAGAGGTAGCCAAGTTTCACCTCTGGAAACATGAGGAACCAGCAATTTGCAATGTGCCTATGTGAACTTTCTGTGCTCCCCTTGACTGTGACAGGATTTCTAAGCTCCTAGAACATGTTTCAATTCTACCTGAACCAGCAAAAAATCCCAATTTTTCATCATATTCATCTCCATATGATTTCAGAGACACAGCTTCTAGCATTCATATTATCTGAGTGAGTCTGACTTACCCTTGCGCTTGGCAATATGAGTTTAACACTGAAACTTGCTGAGGGCAATTCACAGGATATCTCTGATTTGGCTTCAACTAGACAAATATGAAGAGTAAGCCAGGCTGCTTTAGCACTTGGTGTAAACTAAAGCAATTTAATGGCTGCTCTATTTATACTGATTTGCAAATGCCTTCGACTGCCTTTGAAATTCTTGTGACGTTAATGCACTGGAAGAGCTAGTATCTGTAGCAGATGTCTTTTAAAGTTATACCAATAGTTATTGTATATTCACACATGGTATAAAATGAAACAATTGTGCCTAGAATGGCTCTAGCCTGCCAGTCTCTAACACCTTGCACATAAGGAAATCCTTTAACAATGGAATGAAGTCCAAACTAAACAGAGCAGAATTGTTTTGAAGGATGGCTCATTTCCTACTTCTGGCTCTTTACTGTTGATTATTTAAGCACTCATCTCACTTTATAAATGGAAACTGAATCACAGTTTACCATGTCGGAAAATTATTGGAAATCATAGTCCATTCAAGTCACAGACATGACTGTTTCCTCTGTGGACAGGAAGACTGTGCTCAAATGGTCCTTTCGGGAGCTCTGAATGATAAAAAGCCTGTTTCTAGCTTCTTTCAAAAGGCTCTGTGCAGTGTTTTGATACTTCACTTAAAAAAAAAGAAAGATAAGTCAGGATGTTCCCCCTCCAAACATGGATGTCAGAGCAGGAAAAAGGAAAGGTGAATATACATTTTCTACTTGTCTAGACAGCATATGTTTGGAAAACTGGAATGAGACAGGCTCTTAATTTCTCTCTTTATAACTTATTCATCTTTATTTATTTTCTTTTATACACAAAAGAAGCCTGGGGAAGGCAAGTCTATGGTTGTAGGCACCTATGACAATATTTTTGTAAACAAATATTATAATACACAATTCCTTCCAGTTTAACTAAAACTGCTAACAATTTCCAGACAAAACATAAACAATAAAATCCTTCACTCTTATATTAACATTTTAACTGATTGTCCTTCTCTAAAGCCAGAGCTACAGTTGTTTGTTTGTTTGTTTGTTTTTCTTATTTGTTTTAAAAGCAGGTTCAAGAAATTTCTAATAAGATCTAAAGTCCAGAAAATGTAGAGGGACATTTAATGAGCCAATCCTTGACATCTCAGTGAGTCCAAGAGGCAGCATCACTAGACTGGAGGATCCTTGGAAAGAGAGTGATTCTGATGGGATGGACAAGGTGGATGCCAGCTATTACACAAGTCCTGTAGGATAGTAGCTCACATTATTTTAGTATCCAGCAATGCCAGTATTTTAGAGATATACACACACACAAAAAAAAAAAGCTGCTTTCTATCACAGGAGATCACATTTGACCAAATACCAACTTCTGAGTTCTAGATACCTGAAGAAAACAAAACAAAAGAGCAAAACAACAAAACAAACTCAATGTAGCTCTATAGCATAGGTAAGTTCATCTTCAATTAAATGTCCTTTAAAATTATTTTCCTTTTCTTTTTTCTGTTTAGAGAGCATAAATTGCTTAGGTTAGACATGAGCATCTACATGGAGACTCCTGAAATTAGCAAAATGTATTGTATCATGGAATCATAGATTAATTCGGTTGGAAAGGAGCTCAGGAGGTTATCTTGTCCAACCTTCTCTCAAAGCACGTTCAGCTAGACTAGCTTACTCATTTTCTTTTGAGCAAATTTGAATGTCTGCAAGAATGTTCCACTTCCAGCATGGAAGTTCCACACTTCCAGCATGGAAGTTCCACTACCTTTCTGGGCAACCTCTGATTACTTTCGTGATTAAAACTTTTTTTCTGAATGCATAAAAGGATTTTCCCCTCTTTCTTCTTAACTGTGCGCTTCTAAGAAGAATCTGATGCCTTGTCCTTTATACAAATGAGTCCATTTTGTAGTTTAAGACAGCAACAAGATCTACCTGCCCTTGACCATCTTTTCTGTAGAGTCAACAAACACATCTCTATCAGCCCTTCTTAGTCTCCAGCCCCTTAGCCACACACTGAACTCACTGCAGTATGTTCATGTCTTTCTTGTTGCCAGCAGCTCAGAATCAGACACAGAGCCTGGTCTCTGGCCTGGTCTCAGAAGTGCAAAAGAAGGGAAAGTGCTCCAGCCCTTTCCTGCAGCTTTGCTTTCTTACTTGCACTGCTGCATGGTATTATTCCATCCCAGACAAAGGACTTTGCACTCACTTTTGTTGAACTTCACAAAGTTTATGTTAGGCCATTGCTCTGGCTTGTCAAGCTCTTCCTGAACTACAGCCCGACCCTCCAACATATTCATTGTTTCTCCTTTCCATCACCCAGGTCACTAATTAAGATGTTAGTTAGTACTGACCTCTTGAGGAAAGTTAGCTGTTAAATAAGCCGTATATACTTAGACCTTACATGCCCTCAGGATGAGGACAGAAAGGTGGTTAGAAAAAAATCTTTAAAAAGAGGGACAAATCCTTTAAAAGGAGCATTATGGCTGTCCATATAATGTAAAATCAAATGAGGAAATCTGCTGTTGTCAACACACATGATTCTTGACATTACTAATATCCTGTATTTCCGTACCTTCAGCACAATACTTAGGTAGATACAAAATGACATGGGATACTTGTTATAATATGTGCAGAAGCACTTTTATCATCTCCTCCCACCACACCTCCAGTATAGGAATTTGTTGTCAAATATCAAGAGGATTAGTTTCAAACGTCAAAAGCAGATGTGTGGTTATGAGCAAAGCTTAAAAAGCAAGCTTTTTTTTTAAAAAAAAGGAAACCTGAATTTCAGACACCTTAGATAGATAGAAAAAAAAGTGGATTGCTTCAAACTATCTCTGTTTTGCACAGCTGTTTAATGTTCTGTATTGTTGTCTGCAGGTATCCAACTAGAATGTTAATTATCCATTTTTCTCCCAGTTAAAACCTTCTCAGAGACTGACAGAAGGAAAGGCACTAGACTGCTGAACAACGATACCACGCATTGGAAAAGGCAACTATAAAATATTTCCTACAACCTAATTCTTCTAGCATCAGCTGTGCTGGATCCTATTTGACACCAATTAATTTCTCCTCTTTCCTGGGGCCCTAACTGATATTTTTGCACTTTACTCTCGGGTAAAAATGGACATGTGGGAGAACAAGTTGAATTTTGACCACAGCAGAGCAATCTGCATCCTAATCTCATGAGATTTCTTTGATTCCAAGCTCTCATTGCAAGGTATCCCCAAGATTACTGGAATGTCTCAGTTATTTTTTCCTTGAAACAAGTAATGTTCTAATTAAAAAGCAAGAGATTACTGAATCTTCACAGACTGTCTATCAAGACTAAGAAAAGACAACGTAATATATAATTTTAATGTGTCACCACATGTTCCTGCCTCTAAGCTTAACTATTTGTACTGAGCATAGTTCTGGCCTTCAAAACTTTATTGAAGATTGCCTCAAAATAAGGAAAAAAGTCTATAACACTTAAGCAGGTTTTGTCAGGAAAGGTAGTGTCACCTGACAGCTTTGGAAAATTAAAAGGTACACCCTTGGAGCTTTTCGTGTCAGTGACGTACATGGATGAAAGATATTTTTTATTTTAAATCTCTTGACAATCTTACTTTACTTTGTTGGCAACAGTTTTACTGTTATTGAAAAACTCTGAATAACTATCAATATCAATATTCTTGCTTTTACTTTTATTATGCTTTCATTTTTTGCAGTAATGCCCTTGAATAAAATAAACCTTTATTGGTAATGTTTTTTTTTTTTTTGGCAGGGAGTGTATAAAATATATCATCCATATGTATTTTTAATGTAGATTAGGATTTAAATTCACACCCAAACTTTCCTATTAGTCGCTTGTGCAGACCAGCTTAAAAGTAAAGCTAAGGGCTGTTCTATGTAAAGTGCTGATAAGCTGAAGCTAGCTCAAAGCTATCTCTAATTACTGGAAAAACATATTATTATAGCTCAGCCTTGAAGAGTTACATACAAGACTAGACTTTAAGACTGTTCTCAGACATATTATCAGTATTTCCACTGTCAGGAAAAGGCAAGGACATATTTGAAGAGAACCCTCTTGTGTGAGTGACAGTGCCACATCCTGATGCTGCAATTTTCAGAGAGCTCATGATCTGGTCTAACCACTTATGTTCCCTGCAACAGAGAGCTCAGGTATCTTCCTTGACATCTCCACCTCTGCCTGCCCCCAGTCACATATGCCAAGATGGTGCCAGTTCTGAGCTGGAGTAACTCACCAACTTACAAGAAAATCAATTCAGGGAAACACTACATAGGTATATGTAGTACAGAAGTATGTACATCTTTTTGGAATATTCAGCAGCTCTTTTTGATTTGGAGCAATTTTCTGCTAAAATGGCTTCATCCTTCCCTTCTGAATCATGCCGGTCTCTCTAGTTGCATCAACTGGACTGATTCCTAAGTGTAATATAAATAACTGCTACTCAAAGTTTGGGAATAAACTTTGCAAGTTGAAGTCTATAATGGAACAAGTAATGTGGAAATTGGTGGGATCATATGCTTCCATAGAGCTCCTCGTATGCCAACTTTCTGCCGTGTCTTCATGCTTTTGCTCCCTGGTGCATTTTCCTCATTTGTACTGATTCAGTACTCCCAATTCTAAATATTTATATATATTATTTACACTTGATTTGTATGTGCTTGGTATGGAGAATCAGAATAGCACCTGAGAAACTGTGTTTTTTTTCCTGGGTGATACAGCACATGGAGAATTTGTGGAGCAGCAGCTGAAAACCTGTGGTTTTAGTATGAGGACCAAATAGACATCTTTTTGGGCAGCAATTCAGAAGACTCTGATTTACCTACACACATGCTTCAGGCACTAGTCTAAGCTTTTTGACACATTTTGTCTGTGGAAATGATAACAAAACCTGAAAAATAATTTCTTTTGCAAAACTAAAAACTATTATGGAGATGTCTGTTATAATTTTTTCTTCTGTTGTCCTTGTTATGCTAGATTTATTATACTTTGTTTTAAAACTTAATTACTTTTTCTTTTGAAGTATGTGACTTAGAATGGATATGTTCCACCTACATTTTTAAATGAATAAATAGCAAAAATTTATTATAAAAGTTGAAGAGGAGTTAATTGAGGCTACAGGGAATTCACATTGCAAGACCTGAGATATTTTTCACATGCAGGATCCCTTTAATGTCATTTTATAGATGTGTTATCCATGAAAGTTGCCAACCAAAAACCCTTTAAGAGAAGTTCACTGTGCACCCACAGACAGTGCCTCTCATGCTAAACCTTTACATAATTTTTGTCTCCCAGCTACATTTAGGAGATTGAGTATATTGCAGTTTCCATACTAAAAGCCCTTGTCTAGCAGAAAATCTAACTGTACAGTAAGAACTACTCCATGGACTTCCATTTATTAGAGGCAGAACTGAGAATACCTTTTAGTTTTATGTGGATATCAAACAGTGCTTTGAATCATGGTGATAACTTCTGGTTTTATATGATATAGTCTAGACTAAAACATAAATGAGGAGATGGTAGTATGGAAGTGCGATTAGAAACCTTGTGCTTCTCCATTTAAACCCATCGGGGACCAATGAACTCTTACAGGGAGAGAGATTATCCTAGATTGAACTACTTTGTAGTTTCTTTAATGTGTTGAATTCTTTAGCTCTGGCTATTTTGGGGCCTGTATTACTGAACTGGGTACTTAGCTAGTCTGGCAGTGGCATTTCCCATGTCTCATTATAGTTATACCATTATGCTTGTAACATATGTAACACTGAAGAGTGACATTCACAATTTTCTTTCATAGCATTGGTCGCATCTGCACTACCATTCTGCAGTTAAAAATATTAAATTCTTTACAGTATTTTTTATATCTCTGCAAAATGTTGGCATGCTTTGCAAAGGTAAACCCAAAGCAGCTTAAAAGTTATTGATGATAGCAACTTCTAATACCTTTTAGTATACATGTGAAGGAAACAAGTATGATTTCGCTCTTATTTGAGGAATAGACTAAATAGGCAAAATATTTTGCATAGGCTCACATGGGTGGCAAATGAAAGAGCAAAAAGTCAGCCCTGCACTTGAACAGAGAGAACTCACTGGAGAGCTCATATGCAAAAC
>JAVCKT010015884.1:0-22904 GCA_032273925.1 Rhynchotus rufescens
GGGGGTTTTTTTTACTAAAATGTTTTCCCCCACAAGAGTGGGAAATACATTTTGGGCTATCTTTAGGCTGTTCCTGTTGGCATGTTCATGTACCTGTTTGTGGGCTCATTTACTTCTTTGCTCTCCAATAGCTTGTAGGCACCTACATTTTTCCCACAGCTCAAGAGATTCCCCCCAGACAGAAAACTACCTCAGAAAAAACATTTTGCTTTATGTCAAAAACAGGATGTTCTCATCTCAAAGAAAAAAACATCAGCAATATGAGGAAGTGAAAACAACCCTGAAACAGAGAGCAGTGTCTACATTTTTATCATCTGCTTCTTCCTTTTTAATGCATCGTGCAAAAAGACCAACAAACCTATGCAGAATTAAAGCAGAACTGTTCTCAGAGTTTCTCAAATCACTGGTTTCTGTCCAGCTGCTTAGAGGAAAGTTCAGTTGGGCTGTTAGAGAAATGGTCGTATACGTAGTATGTACTGATCTTTATTGTTGCTCAAGCCTTCTTAATTAATATAGCCTTTTTTTATGTTTTTCTCATTCTTTTCCCTCTTTTTTTTTCCCTTTTTTTTTTTTTTTTTTTTGGAAAAAAAAGGATTTCTGGCTTAGTCTTGGCAGTGATTAATAGTCACAAATGGGTTATTTCCCACTACCAATTCAGTGCTAAGACACCTTGGGCAAATGGTCTCTGTAACTTCGAGCCCAGCCTTGTGGTTAGGTTGGAAGGATGTTAAGCAGCATCAATGCACCCGGCCTCTGCTCTGCCATTTGGAGGCATCTGTGCTCTTTTTTTCCTCTTTTCCCTATTTCCAAGCTGTATTTGATTGTTTTTCCCCATCTTCTGCTAGTGCTGATTGCCCCCGTTCCCATCTCTCCCCTGCACAGACATCCCTTCCCTCGCGTGTTCAGCTCCTGCAGCAGGAGGCAGCTGGAGAGCTACTTCCAGAAGGGAGGTGGCATGTGTCTCTTCAACCTGCCCGACACCAAGGACCTGGTGGTTGGCCGGAAATGTGGCAACGGCTTCTTGGAGGAGGGAGAAGATTGCGACTGTGGGGAGGTCGAGGTACGGAGCCGGGCCGCGCGGCTCTTTGCTAAAGGGGCTTCTGCAGCTTGGTGCTCAGCTGCTTGCAGGGAGCCAGGAGTGCATCCTATGTGGAGAGGGTTATTTCCACTGGGAACGGGTTTGCTGGGCACAAGACCTCAGGGAAGTCCCCACCAGGGATTCCATCCTAGGACCCCTTCCCAGTCCTTAGTTCCTGCATCCTGTTACAGCCTTCCCCTTTTCTTGGCTTTGCCCCACGTGCCTATTTTTTCCTGACCCACCCTGTGCTTCCCTGTCTTCCTGCCCTCTTCCTCATATTCCCATTGGCAAAGCAAGGGAGATACTGCCGTGCTCAGAGAGGGAGCCCGTGGGCTGGACGTGGGCCTGGGGCAGGGGTGTCCCTGCTCACTGCGGCGCTGTCTTCTCTCCGTACAGGAATGCACCAACCCCTGCTGCAACGCCCACAACTGCACGCTCAAGACAGGAGCCCAGTGCGCCCACGGTGACTGCTGCCAGGACTGCAGGGTAACTGGGGTCTCCTGTGCCCACCCGCTCACAGGGTGGGCGCTCTTGGGGCCACACTGCGGGGCATGGTGCCCAACGCCCCCCTGGGACTCGTGCTCTGCAAGTCCATCATCAGACTCTGATGATGTCTGGCACCTCCAGGGATAAATGGGAAGGTTTAGACATGAAGATGCATCCTCTGGGGATTCTCTGCTGGCTGTTTCTTTGGCTGGGGCTCAGTTTTGGGAATCTGGTCCCTTCTGGTCCCACAGCCTTCTCACCTGGGCCATTCTGGGCGGTGGTGCCAGTCCTTACTTGAGACTCCTCAGCTTCTTGAACTGCTCTTCGATCCTGACACTTATGTCTCCTCCTTTGGCAGCTGAAGGTGGCTGGGACCATGTGCAGGGAAGCAGCAGGATCTTGTGACCTCCCTGAGTACTGCACGGGTGCCTCCCCTTACTGCCCGGCCAACGTCTACCTGCTGGACGGTTCCTCCTGCGCCTACGGCGAGGCTTATTGCAGCAACGGCATGTGCATGACCCACCACCAGCAGTGCGTCCAGCTCTGGGGCCCGGGTAAGTGTCACACCCCCAGGTCCTGCTCCTTGAAGCCCCTCCATGGGGCAGGAGGCCACGCAGGGTCCCAGCGTTGTGTCTGCACTGGGGACGGGTGCTCCATGCCCGTGGAGAAGGGATGGGCTTTGCTGTGCCCATCCCGGGCTGGGAGGTTGTGTCTGTGGGGCTGTCCGGGCTGTGGGCACCATGCGTGCACGCTCTCAGGTGCCCGTCCGTGTTCTGCATATGCTCCTTTTGCTGCATACAGCCCATACGCTGCATATGGCCCCAGTGCTTCATGTGCCTTCCCTGCTGGGTAGAGCCACGCGCTGTGTGCGGCTCCCTCGCTGGATGCAGCACGTGTGCCCACAGGTGATGCAGCTCGTGTGCTGCGTATGGCCCACAGGTGATGCAGCTCGTGTGCTGCACGTAGCCACGGTGCTGTGTATGACCCATAAATGAAGCAGCCCACGTGCTGCATGTGGCCACAGGGCTGCATATGGCCCATAGGTGATGCAGGTCGTGTCCTGCACGTGGCTATGGTGCGACATAGAGCCCATAAGTGATGCAGGTCACGTGCTGCACGTGGCCTCCACGCTGCGTACAGCTGCATACAGCTAATGTGCACCTGGCGGGGTCCCTGCTTGACATCCTGCACACGCACGTGCCTCTCACCCCAACCAGTGCGCACAGCTCTCGCCAGCCTCATGTCTCGTCTGTGCAGCGGTGCTGCCACCTCCTGGGGTCGGGGCTGTGTTAGACCCCTGTGCAGGAGGGCTGCAGCGATGGGGAAGGTATCCCCCAGACCTGCAGCCCACCACAAGCCCCCATGGCAATGGGGCTCACCCTGTTGTGCTATTCTCAGCCTCACACCCACAGCGCTGCTGCTCCAGGACCTTGCACGGTGTTTTCTGCATAGGTTTTCGGACACTGTTCCTGCTTTTGGTATTTCTAGCCTCTCCCTCATGGCTGCTTTTCTCGACCTCTACTTACTTGGATTTTTCTTCTCCCCTGCAGGTGCCTGGCCAGCCCCTGATGCCTGTTTCCAGGATGTGAACATGGCTGGCAACACCTATGGCAACTGTGGCAAAGACAGCCAAGGGCGCTACGTCAAGTGTGAGAAGAGGTGAGTGCTGAGACACTGCAGGTGCCCAGTGTGGCAGCACCCTTGGTCCCCAGGGCTCCCTACACTGCACTACCCCAGGACTGTACCCAAGGTCCCAGCTTCTGGCCAGCTCCATTTGGAACCTGAGAAAGCTGCCAGCTCCTTTCTGGGCTCAGTCCTTATCGTTGCAGGGAGGTTGTTGCACCAAGCATCACCTGCAACCCCAGCCCAAAGGGAAAGTCAACAAGAGCAGTGACAGTGGGAGACACTATCCAGGGAATGTATCAGTAGCCCTGCCTCCTGTGCTCCCCAGCATCCACGGGGATGTTACAGAGGACATTCCTGCATGTTCCCTCCACCATCACTCTGTGCTGCGTTTGTCAAAGCCCTTTATGAACCTGCTGAGACTCTGTCTGTATTCAGAGTCCTCTGTGGTAATAAATTCAGAGGAAAGGGAGCCAGCAGGCAGAGGGACATAGGGTGACAGGACAGTGAGTGCACAGTGTCCCTTAGCTGTGTGCTACAAAGCCAGGAGCAGCTTTCCTGGGGCCATACGGAATGTATGAGACCAGGAGTCAGCCACCAGGAATACCAGGAGCCTTGCCAAAAAGCAGCTCTGTGTTCCTGGCACCCCTGTCTCCTAGTGCATCTTCTCTCCTCACCTCGGCTCCACGGGGAGGAGCAGGATGCAGAGGGCAGGCTGCATCCTCACGGCTTCGTCTCTTCCAGAGACGCAATGTGTGGCAAGATCCAGTGCCAGAGCTCAGCCAAGAAACCCCAGGGGACCAACACGGTCTCCATCGACACCACCATCCGGTTTAACGGGCGGGAGGTGAAGTGCCGGGGCACGTACATGTACACGGCAAAGGATGATGAGGAGGACCTCTCCGACCCCGGGCTCGTGATGACGGGCACGAAATGCGGGGATGGCATGGTGAGTATCTCATCCCAGGGCTGGGGCTGAGGATGGGGTGGTAGCACAGAGGAAACAGGCTCCTCAGCCTCTTGTTTCATTGCCTGACAGCAGGACCATAGGAGGTGGTTTTACCAATGCTTACAGATGTCTCCAAGTCAGAGATCTCTTTTGGTAGGAGAACAAGTGCTTTGGGGGAAAGTCCTTGCAAAGGCAGTACAAATACCTGATTTACCAGCTCAACAGGGAATCAAGAAACAATGGTTACCAATAATACCAGTCCTGTTTGGATTTAAGAAATTTTTCTTCCTTTTCAAATGGAGTTAAACTTCTTGTTAGCTTTGCCTTGTTCACTGACCAATGGTAAACAGGAATGCCAAAGTCATAGTGGTCTTGTGAGTCTGGATCCAAAATGTTCCTCTTACACATAAACTTACTCATAAATTCTGTGTAATTTATCAATGAATAAACTGTTTCCCAAATGGAAATTTTGTTAGGCATCAATAGGTTTTTTCCAAGTAGATGTTGCTAGATAAGCACTAGTTGTTTTTACAGTCCCTGCATCCCTCAGTGCCTTAGAGAGGAGTCAGTTCATCTGAGAAGTGGCACAGACTTTGTGGATCACACAGTAGCAGGGACGTAGGCCAGACAGAACTGGCTAAGGAGACCCAGCCTTTGCTATTTGGCATTTTAACTGGACATTTTCATCACAGTTTAGGATGAAAGGCTAAAACATTGACATTTTCCTGAGAAAGGATGCCCCTTTGTGAAGAGCCAAAGTAGTTTTTTTTGGCTTCTGCCCACCTGTTGGGACAGATGAGAGATGCCTTCTGCAGGAGCTGCCAGGTGGGTTGTCAGGAGAGGGAGGTGAGGGATGTATTGGCTGTTGTCTGGTGGACTGGCATGGACCAAGAATGGCAGAGGTTTCCTAGGAAGTCCGAAAAATTGGAGTGAAGTCACTGCATTGATCTGGAATAACATGATTTAACCAACCTGCATTTTCCAGCAGTGTAATTTCAGAAGACTCCTATCTGTGAAGCCAGAAGTTCTCCCTGCTTCCCCTCTAACCTTGGCCTTTCTCTAACCTTGGTGTCTTGGCTCCCTCTCAGGTTTGCAAAGATCGCCGGTGCCAGAATGCCTCCCTTTTTGAGCTGGAAAAATGCGTTTCCCAGTGCAACGGCCATGGGGTGAGTTACTATCCGAGACCTACAGCAGGGTTCTGAGGTGAGCTCAGATTCTTAAGCAAAACTAAACATCTCCCCCAGGGATGAGTCTTGCAGTGCAGCAGGCACCTGCTTTTCATAACTATCACATTCATGTCAGCTGTGAATGAGACTGAGCCGAGATCTCTGCTATCTGTGTCCAAGTTGGAGAAGATTGTTCCTCACGTAAGGAGCACCTGCAAAATCTGAATTGGTGATTTCTCCTAACTGGAGGGTGTACAGAGCTTCGAGCAGGTGCCTGTTCCCTCTGAGAGCAAAACAATAGTCAGAAACACTCCTGGGGCTGCAGGAAAAACAAGGAAGTGGTTCCGTAGAATAAAAGGAGTCGCTATTGCCCAAAGCTTAAAGACTATAAAGACTTGACCTCTGCAGACAAGGATTCCTTAGGTCACCAACTCAGGCTTTGTCATATAAGGCAACAACAAACTGTTGCAGAACATCACAGGGGGATTATATATGAGATCCTAGGTAGGACACCTAAATTTACCCTAGTGTTCTGCTCAGCGCTATTGAGGTTTCAGGTTTATATTCTCTGCTTTATGAAAGGTACGGGTTACTGGGTAAGACTCTAAGGGAAAGACGCAAAATCTAACTTCTGGCCTCCTAAGAAGTATGAGGTCATTGGGCTTGTTTAGTCAAATAGCATGAAAACAGAAGATCTAAGTACTTGTCTTTAAAGATTTATGCAAAGAGAAAGAAAATAAACGTGTCAACAAAAAAACCTCCGTAACTGAGGCTCTGAACGTAACATAGACATGATCCAAGTGATGTCCAAGGGATGGATATTGGCAGAGATTAAGATCCTTCTGTGTCTCCAGCCCAAAATGCTTTTATTGGCCGTCTCATCTCATCCCCACTGTGTGGATCATGGTTTCTGTAGGAGTTTCCATTGCTCCTCATGGTCTCCAACCATCCTTTTCCCCTAGGTCTGCAACAGCAACAAGAACTGCCACTGCAATGCTGGCTGGGCTCCCCCGTACTGCGAGAAGCCCGGCTTGGGTGGCAGCGTGGACAGCGGCCCTGTGCAGCGTGACAGTGAGTCCTCGTTTCCCATCCGTGTGCTGCACGTGGCCGAGGTGGCTCGAGGAGCCGCCCTGTGCCTTGCACTGCTGGTGGGAGGGGAGCAGGGCCGCAGAGACAGGGAGATGGGGAGATAATGAGGAAAAACGTGTTGGCTGTGAGGGTGACAGAGCCCTGAATCAGGTTGTACAGGGAGAGGTCGTGGAGTCTCTTTCTCTGGAGATGCTCAAAATCTGCCTGGCCACGTTATGGTGCCATGCGCTCTAGGTGACCCTGTTTGTTCAGGGATGCTGGATGAGCTGATCTCCAGAGGTCCCTTCCAACCTGAATGATTCTGTGATCCTGTGAACAGCTTCGTGTTGGGGCTGGTCAGATCAGACAGACTTGCAGGCTGTGCCCAGCTCCAGCCATTTGGTGGTTATTGGAGGCAGCCTCACAGGGGCCTTTCTTTTCCTTCCTCTTTTCCTGAAGGTGTGTGGTGCTGTCTCCTAGGTGGCCAGGAGCAGGCAGAAGGGTTGGTTGCTTGCCCTGAGCAAAGCTGAACCACGCTCTGAAGTTATGAAGTGCTGAGGCAAACGCTTGGGCTGACAGCCCTCCCAGCCTTGTGCTCATCTTTGTCCTCTCCCTGCTAGATCATGAAGCCATCCTAATAGCTCTTCTGCTCGTCTTCCTCCTCTTCCTCCCGGCCATGGCCCTGAGCATCTACATCTGGTATCGGCGGGAGAACTCGCTCCTGAATAAATGGATAAAGGAAATAAGGAGGAGCCATGAGACTTACAGGTGAGTGATACCTCCTTAATATGTCTTTTCTTGAGCACTCGGTGAAACCCTTAAAAACCTGGTTTTCTTGCCACTTGCAGAATGCAGCTTGATAAGTGGTTATGGGAAAATGGAAGATGTGCCCAGGGCCTCTTTCAGCCTGGTGTGAACTCAAGGAAGTTTCAGACACAGCAATTAGCTCTCCATCCTCTGGGGTCATGAGATACTTGGGAGAAATGCAAAGTCTTACAGTGCCCAGAACCTGTGCTGCTGGTATTGCCAGTCCTTGCAGGAAGTACTACCAAAACAAGTCACCTTGGGGCCTGGTTAGAGTCCACCTATACTCATGTTTCAGTCCCGTGCAAATGGTGAATTGGCACAACACACTTGGATTTGGGATCACAGGGGCTGTAGCTGTTCAGTCCTGTCCAAACATCCTTTTCAGCTCGCAGGTTATGCGTCCTGATCTATGGGCCATGATGCAGACTGGCTTGTGTCTGTGGCATCTGGAGCTGCAGGCTCTGCTGTGAATTTTGCCCTGTTCTGCTTCTGAGTTCCCTTTTCAAGGAAAAAATAGGGTTGCATCTGAGCACTAACGAATCTGACAGAATTGGTTACTTGCTGACATCCCGAGTGTGTAGGGAGGAGCTTAGACATGGCTTGAGATCAAAAGAGGTTTTCCCAGGGATGGTCTGAAGCTTTCAGTTCTGTCATGAGCAGGGGACAGGAATGATCTGTCAGAGCCAGCATGACCCCGGAGAGAGATGGGGAAGGTGGCCTGCTGCTGAGGAGTTGGCTTACCATCCATTCCTAGCAGACTGCAAGTGCTAGACTAGCTCTACATGAGCTCTGCATTTAATAAATATTCTCATTATTTCCTTCCCACCAACCCCTGTCTCCCCAGTGCAGGCAGATCTATCTCAGAGCCCCTACGAATATTTGAGAAAAAAGCTCTGAACCAAACGAGCCCCTCTTTGTCACAAGCAACTTCAAAAATGCCAGGGTACTCTCATTATTTTAAAGTAAATTACAGCTCTCACCAGCCTAGCACTGCAAGATATTTGGCTGATCATTAATGGAGACACGGTATCTCTGAAGAGCACTTGCTGGGGAGGCAGCGGTAGAGAGAGAGTTGCTTTATTTTATCATCTGTGGTTTGTGTTTGTGATCCTGGGCAGGAACAAAGGCGCCGGTCGGAAGGCAAACAGTGCTCATTCCAAAGCTGCTTTCACCTTACGGGACATTTCCACCTCCAGCCACACTACTAAAGTAAGTGGTAACTAATAAAGTAAGTGATAACTGCCCCTCCACACTTGCTTTGCCTCTTGTGCACCGATAGCTGTGCATGATCTCGTCTCTCTAGCAGCTGAGCCAGCAGTGCTCTGCTTTGCACGTCTCTCCTTTAAGGAGAGCCTTTCAGGACATGTGGCCCTAGGGTCACCACATCTGTGCCTGCAGCTCGGGGACAAAATCCACTTTGCTGGTGGCTTTCAGGGTGACAGAGGCTCCCAAGCTTCATGTTGGGCATAAAGGTCTCCCAGTTGGGTGTGTCTGTATGGAGCTATGAAGCTGCAGCCACCTGGGATGTGCAGAATTGAGCTGTTTGGGCAGCGTTTTGGTCAAAGGACACTTTTCACTTGGATTTCCATTGGGTTGTGACTACAAGGGTGACATGGCAACCCGGACCCTGGGCTGCGTTTCAGAGGTGGCCCTGCTGAGCTGAGCAGGGTGCTGTGCTGGGCCTGGATAAGCGGCTTTTCCGAGGCAGGATCTGGGCAGTGTTGATGCCAGCTGCGCTGCCCGCAGGCTCCGAGCTGCGCTGTGGACGTGCCTGGCTCTGCACACGCAGTGTGGCTGAGTTTGCTCCCAGGTGTTTGTAATTTAGGACAAATAAATCCCATGTGCTCCCAAACGATGCACAGAGCCCCTTACAGTGTCACCTTCAGTTCTGGCTTGGGGCTGTAGTGCACGTGCTGACACCTGCCCTGCCTTAGGGGAGTCTTCTGAGCTCTGCCTGCTCAGAAGGACCGCGGGGAAGGGCAGGTTGCTGCTCTGCCAGGAGCCCCTGCAGGGAAATTGCCACGTCCCCATGGCAAAGCTTAGCAGGGACCCTGTGATCTGACTGAAAGCTTTTTGTTGAGTCTCCAGGATGGCAGATGGTTTGCTCTTGGTTGTTACAGCTCTGGCAGCCTTGGGATAGATAAACAGAGAGCAGAATTTAGGAAGAGAGAGCATTTATTTTTCTTTTTTTTGAGTGTAATTGCAGTGGCCGAGAGTAAGGCAGAAAGAATGACTTCTCCCATTGCAGCAACTGGTCAATGTGGTGGAAATCTGGAATGGTTTAACCGGAGCTGTTCCTGCTCTCAATCTCCTGAGCCCTCCCCTAGTGCCTCACTCTTCTCTGTGTAAAGAAACTGGGTTCACTTTGGGACAGGATGGTGAAAGCTCAGTCCCAGAAGTGGAGTAAAGGTCCTGTCCTCCTCCTGTGACTCTCTAGTGCCCCGACCGTGAGGGAGCTTCTTTCCAGCACCCAGGAAAACTCTCCTGATGTTTTTCCCTGAGGTTTTGCATTTCTTGTTCCCACAGGCAGCGCAGACCACGTTCCTCCACAAGCCCAGGCCTCACCAGAACGGCTCCCAGCCCGTCAACATCGTCCACCCGCTTCGCCCACCTCCGCACTCCATCCCCCAGGCTCCCAGAGACCACAAGCCCGCCAGGCCACCTCCTCCGGCCAGCAAATCTCCTGCCGTCCCTCCCAGAGCAGTCGTGTCTCAGGCCAAGCTGCCGCCTCCGAAGAAGCCCCTTCCTTGCAGTCCCGTGCGGACCCCGCTGGTGAGCGTTGCTGGCTGGCCCTGTCCCCACTGGGCTCGGAGGGCTTGGTTTTGGCTGCCACCAGCCTCCTGCAGAATAACAGCTTGCCATGAGTGCAGAGTAATTAAACATGCAGCCAGCACAGCTTGCCTCTTGGTACTCAGATGCGCCACATAACAGCAGAGGATGCTTGGCCTGTTTCTGATTTTTGTTTTAGCTTCAGCACCAGGAGCTTGTTTTTTTTTCTTTCCAGCTGTCCTGGGTGGGATGTCCTTTTAGATGACAGCATTTGGTGGCTCATGGCCCTACAGTGATGAGAGCTGCTTTGTGCACAGAAAATGTGCATCCCACTCCAGCCTTGCCTCTGGGAACGTTACAGATATGAGAGCCCATGGGTCTTCCGTGGAGTTGTTGGGCATTATTGAGGAGCTGTCATGCTACCCTGAGTCCATTGCAATAGTGAAGAAAATCCATTAGTGTGTTAAGGTAGTTTAGGAGTTGACAGTGTGTTGTTTTATGCTTTTATGAGGGTTGTAGGAGGTTATTGGATGTTTCTCTGAGGATGATCTCTCCCCACGCACTTTACGATCCCAGGTTGTCCCAAAACACCAGCCTCCCCGTCGGCCGCTGCCTGGATGTCCCCTCGTGGCCAAAGAGCTGCCTCCTGCACGTGGAAAGACCCTCCTGGTCATGGTCCCTCCTACCAACTTCAAGGCATCAGGCACAAGCACCACGAGCCACTCCACGAGGCCACTCAAGTAAGTTGAGGTGTTAACCCCCACCATGGCTGTGGTTCTGCAGGCAGATGCTGTTGGGAGTATTGTGGTTGTATCTTGTGTGTGGGATGTCCTAAACGCCATCTGGATGCAGTGCTCTGCTCTTTGTTCCCTCAGCCTGTGGTGTCTGCAGGGTTACCTGAGCTTCTGCTCCTCTCTGATATGGCTGATGTGTCCAGGCTTGGATGCTGAGGAGCAAGAGGAATGATCTTGGCTCTGGGGTGTGCCGGGCTGTGTCCTGCTGCCAGGGCTACAAAGGACATCAAAGTCCACCAAGTCCAAGAGAACTGGGGCTTTTAAGGCTTGAGGGGTGATGGTCCTTGCATGTAGCTTTGGGGAAGTCACCCATGTCTGAGGGTCTGGGGGGCTGTAGGTAGTATGATCAAGGTCAGGTAATGACCTTCAGGGCTTGTGGATTTGGATGTTTGGGAGGAGATGAGTGAAGGAATGGTTGGTGACAGCTTGTTTGTCTTTTCTTCCTGCAGGCCAATGCCTCCTCAAAGGTGAGTCCCAGACCCCACGCAGGACAGTGCCTGTGCCAGGAATGGGATTGCTCTGCGGGAGGTGACATCTGGCTAAACATGAGGCTGAGATCAGTGTTATTTGTTCTACTGCCTGGAAAAGGGAAATAAGGGAAGCAGGAAGGTATAGGTTTGAAGCCTAGCACCAAGCTATCAGAGTAGGCTGTCAGCATGATGCTGGAGTGACCTGGGACAGCCTTGGTTGCATCTCCTCTAGTCTGAGGGATAGCTGCTTGTCTGCAGTCCTTGAGCTGTGGAAAGATGATCGTAGTATGCATGGTGGATACCTGGTCTCTTTATGCTCATTACAGGGTATTTTCTTACTCTTTTTACTCCTAGGCCAGTCCCAACCATCAAAGTCCAATCAACCTCATTCTCTTTGAAGAAATGACAAACCAAGGACATCCTAAATCAATCCTTCCTGAGCTGGCTCTCCTGATTTGCACTGCTGCTGGCGACAGGGGTCTTTTGTTCCTCTCTTGTTTTGTCTGTATTTTGATACCAGAGGACTATTTTTATAAGACTATCTGTGTATTCAGCACAAAAACAGTAGTGGGGGGTTAGGGAGGGGAGGAGAGGGGAAATTGGTACCATGATGCAAACAAGGGTTGGGGTGAACTGGTGCTGGTGTTACCACAGTGGAGGGTCCACCACCATTCCTGGTGTTGCTTCCTTGCCAGTTTATCTTCCAGCCTTGGTTTCTTATCGATGTTGCACTTGAACTGGGATGGGGTGACTTGGGGTGAAGTGAACCTCCAACATTGACAGAAAAAAAAAAAAAAAAGGTGATGACAGTGCCAGCAGGAGCCATGTAATATCCTACTAGCTACCTCCTCCTTCTCCAGTCCTGGTGAGATCCTCCACCACCTGCTGCCACCAGACTTCAATGCTGGGCATTGTTTTTGGAGCCGTTTGCAATGACAGAAAAGAAGTGGTTTCCAGTTTGAACTGTGCTAGATGGTGCTGGGTCTTCTGCACAAAGGGCCAAGTTCTCAGGAGCCCCTCAGACTCCTTTGTAACTGAAAGAGAAGAGCGTGGTGGAATCCTGGGACTGTACCTGCAAGGAGCATCCACCTGGGTAATGGTTTAACGTCTGCAGTGCTGGTGGTGGCTGGTTACCAGGCTGCTTTTGAGGGACTCAGGAGCCCTCCAGAAACATTGCATGTCCCCTGCTCCTGGGACAAGCCCAGCAGTAGCTTTATGAGCTGCCAACACTCTGCTGTCCAAAAGGAGAAGGAGCCACAAGCCAGGAACAAGAGCAGGAGGACATCCTGCTCGTGCTGTTGGCTTTCCTGATGGCCTTGACCAAGCCGTTGCATTTCTCTGTGCCTCAGTTCCCCCATCTGTAAAATGGGGGGGTACTACCTACCTCACAGGGGTGTTGTGAGGTTTAACAAAGTGATGTCTTGAAAGGGCTTTGCAATCCTCAGATCAAAGGTGCTGTTGACCTGCACAGGGCTGTACCGTGCCTCTTTCCTATGACTTGATGTACGTCTCCGTCAGGGTCTGAAATGACAACAATGGCTTTGTACTGTCTCTTGTTGCTTGAGCTCTTTTGTTGCTCAGAAGATCCCAAAGCCTTTAGACACCAAGAGCTCCATGCCCTCCACCACACGAGTGTAAGCAGACACCCCAGAAATCCCTCTCTTAACCTTTAAAATTGGTTTTGTTTGATCCAAGAGTGTGTTATCCCATTTGGCCTAGGACAAAGCTTTCTGAAACACCTCCAGCCTTAGTAAAGTTGCTGTGATAGAGGCCCAGGGATGACCCTCAGGAAACAGTGCAGAGGTTTCTTCAGAGCTGTAAAATATGCACATTATTCTGGGGTGAATTCATGCATGGTAGATGGGCTGGATTTTAGCTATTTAGGCTGGAAAGGAATTGATGGAAACTCCCATTTCCATTTCTCTGAGGGTCTTGCACAGATCTGTTCCTGGGAGACTTCCTTGCATGCACCAGCGGACTATTTTTTGAGGCAGAAAAGCTGCACTGTGGTGTGGAATAACCAGTCAAATGCTGGATCATTAGTGCTGAGTACAGCCCTCAGGACAAATCCATGCGGATGGACCAACCCACATCCTCTGGCCGTGAACTACAAGCACATCCATCCTGATGCACCTACGGATGCAGATGTGGCCTGTGCTCCGTGGGTCGGGCGTGTTTAGTAAAATTCATGATTTCAGGGAAGGCTTTTGAGAGTTCAGATAACACTAGATGGCAGCAGATAGCCATCAAAGCCAGCGTTCAGCCTTCTCTCTGAACTGCTGCTTTTCGAGCTTTTCTTCAAGAGCTTTTCTTGCTCTTTCCTTGCCCACCTCAGCATCTGCAATCCCATTACAGGCATGAGCTGGTCATGAAAGCTGCTGAGATCCTGGGCTGGCTAGTTGAGCATGAAGGTTGCTCAAATGAAATCCTCCCCTTAATAGAAGGGTCCTGCAGTTTGGGTACCTTTGGAAAATGGTAGTGGAGAATTGAAGATCACAGCCCTTCTCAGCAGCACCTGCTCTGCATCAAAGGCACCTTCCTGGGCAGGGGAGCCTGTGCTCTGTGAAGGGGACAGGTGAAGGCTCCTGCTGTGTTGGTTCTGGCTCAGTCGTTTCCCTGAAAACCTGGGGCATTGAGATGTGCAGCCATCCCATCTGCTGCCTAAACGTCTTGGAGTCTCCCAAAGGCTTGCAGATCTGGGGACAACCTGGGTCTGTGATTACAGAGGTGTAAACCTTCCACCTCTGGCTCTTGAGCCAGGCCTGAGCCCGAGAGACTCGGGCTACTGCTGATATGCTGCTTTGAACAGTCCTTTAGCATGATGGTTTCTTGTTATTTGGTGGTATTTGTAGTTACCACATGAGAGAGTTTGTGAGACCGATGTGGGAAACACAAAAACCTCCTGTCTCCCTCAGGGAAGGCATCAACATGAAATTCAGGGAATCTTTATGCCCTTTATTCCCAGTCAGGATTTGAAGTACAGGATGGGCCCATCCCTTTGGTCCCTCTGCTCTGATACCCCATTTCCAACAGCAGCCAGATCCAGACCTTTCAGAAGAAGGGTAGAACATATGGAGCAAGCCAAGGTCCCTGCAGATTTCAACCTCATCCCTAGTGGAGACTCAGCTCTTTAAGCTCTTTGCTCCATCTCACTATAATTGCCCAAATGTTCTTGGACCTTCCAGTGCTGGAGAGCCCACACTGCTGCGGGAAGCAGTCCCAGCAGTACAAATGTTTGCTCTAGCTTTTACCCAATTTATGGGGATTCCCTCTTGCGCCTGCTTTGAGATAGTCTGCGTCCTGTGTAATGGAAGACAAATCAAGCTGGGGTGATTGAGTGAGTCATCTCCAGCAGTGTCTTTTTCTCTGCCTAGCTGCTGTTCTCCTGCTGGTGTCTCGTCTCCATTAAGATTCTTTCCAAGACTTCCAAGAGGTCCCAGTGCACCAGGCATTTTGCAAGCAGCAGAGCTTGGAGCTCGTGATCCAGCTACTCTGAAATTAGCTGGGGCCTTTGGGCTTTCGGGATACTTTCACCCTTCCTGATAAGGGGGTGTAGGAGTGTGTGTGGGAGGGTATTTTAATATCTCCCAGACTTTCTTTTAACATGGTGGACTTGTTTGAACCAACAAACCTGGGAATCAGGCAGCTAAGTATAGGGAATGAGCTGTGGCAGGATGCAGCTTGCTCTGGTGGTGGTGAAGGAACTACGGCCAACTTCTTCTAGTACGTCCAGCTTGAGGCTGACTCTGCCTTAGGACCCCTGCTTGTGAAATGTGGATTCTTCTGTTGTCCCAGCCATGCCCTGTCCTATCCGGTTACCATGAGATGTGGGAGCCACAGCAAGAGGCCAAATCCTGACCCTGAGAAAGGCCTGAGCTCTCCAGGATGTGAAGGGACACCTGGATCCACCCTGGGGCTTCTGATGTGCCTGGGCTCTGCAGGGGTCACCAGGTGAGCGGGGCTGTGGATGAAGGACAAAGCAATGGAAGGGGAAGGTACCCAAGGCTCAAATGGCTTTCAGGGGATGTGCAGAATTTGGGGGCTTTTCTGGAGCAAACTGGGGCATCTCCTTGAGTGTCCCCCAGGGAGCCCTGCTCGCTGGGTTTAGAGGGACACCAAGTTTGTAGATAGAGCTGTGCATGTCCTTGCGTGTCCTGGCCCTGTAGGTAGGCCTTGTGCTGCAGGGTGCAGCACTTGGTGACATTGCCAGGCCACCACTGTCCCTCTGCACCTCCAGGCCCAGCTTTCTGCAGGCAGCACCAGGCCTGCTGTGTCCTCTGCTCCTCAGGGCAGGTCACGTAAATCCCTGGCAAGGATGGTTAAGGCATCCCGTTACTTCCCTCATTTAACGTCACATCCCAGGGTGGGAAAGATGAAGGGGAAGGAGACCAAAGTGGGAGCACGTGCCCATGGGCAGGCGACACGCGGACACCGAGCGCGGCGCATACATAGAGCCAGGGAGAGAGGAAAATAAATAAAAAAAAGGAGGAAAAAAGGCAGTGAAGCGGTTAATGAAGAGGCTCCTGCAGCCCGGGAAGCTGAACCATTCATCATCTTCTAGCGCCTTTGCTTTCCTTTTGCTTTATTTGTCTTTGGCAGAAGACAATTGCTCTCTGCACCCGGTTCTGCTATTCTGGGGGCTGATAGCTCTCTCCTTGGAGCCACGAACAGTCCCATTAAAAATGAAAGCAGAAAGCACAGCTTGATTTTAATTCCCTGCATCAACATTTCTCTATATACAGAGAGAAGGAGAGAATTTTTATATTATACACATGCATACGTGCTAAAGACTGGGGTCCCGTTGAGTGTTGTCACTGAAGTGTTGCCTAAAGCTGATCTCTTATCTCACTAATTCCCAAGTATTTCTTAAAGAAGCGAGTGTCTTTTGAGTCTCAGTGCTGTGAAGCACAAAATGAGCATGGAGATGAAGCACTTTTGTGTTAGGAGCGTCAAAGCTCCCTGTCTTCTGCTTCCTTGTCTGGGGAGCAGATTCTGGGGAACAAGCTAAGGAGGTTTCCTTGTCTCCTTGAGGCCCAGGAACGTGCAGAAATTGAGGGATGTGGACAAGGATGAGGGAGATCTTTGCCTTGCTGCCTCCTCTGGAGCGGGGCCCTGGGGTCCAAGCTCAGAAGAGGATGAGGAGGCAGAACTGGTGAGAAGCATTTCCCTTGTCCCTGCTGCAAGGGGCTCACAAGGCTTGACGTGAGGAGTGTGTGAGCATCCCTTAACTGGATGGAGAGGGGTTAGCTGGTAAAGCTCCTGCTGCTTGGGTGGAGGAGGGATTACTGCCCAAATTCACCTCTCCGGCTTCTCGAAGACATGGCATCTTTATGCAGAGAAAATGCTGCTGCTGTCCACGGTGGTTTGAAAGCATCTGTGAACCAAGGGAAGCTGTCCGTGATTATAGAGCATGAGACGTGTCTTTTGGTCCTGAGTAATCAAACCAAACCATTCCAAGCCCAGGAGAGGGAGAAACCCACCAAACCCACCACAGTGTGGCTTAAGAACTTACGTATGAGACCCAGGTGGCCAAAAGATAAGAGTCTAAAGTTCAAAAGATAAGATGTCCAAAGGAAAGAGGAGATGTCCTGGCCTAATTCAGCAAGATTACTGACTTGCTGCCTAGATAAACACATCTCTCCAAGTGCTTTATTTCTCTCCTTCCAGCTCCTCAGTAGAACTTACTTCCCCTTGGAGCTTTGGGTCATCTTAAAGTAACCCACACAAGGATGCTCTGCTCTTTGCAGCATTCAGAAGTTCCCTGTGAGGATGGTGTTTTCCCAAGCACACGTTTTGAGGTGTGGACCCTGTTGCCTGGCCTCTGGGTTGGATGGTGCTTGGTGCCTTGTGTGACACACAGGCTGCTCTGCACACAGCTTGACCCACCTTCAGGGTACAGGACCATCTTTCCCGGTCAGCAGACCCCTGTTGGAGCCCTTCCCAGGACTGAAGGTGTTTGTTTTCTGGCGGATGATGAGAAGAGCTTTTGTCTCTGATATTTTTTTCTTCCAGACCTTTGAGAGAGCCAAAGGAACCTGTTGCCAAGGAGACTTTGCCAGGGAGCTGTTGGCTCAACAGGTATAAACGGGACGAGCGTGTGTGGAGTGACAAGAAACCTGAGTGCCATAACCCGGGATCCTGGGACAAGACCTGCAGCCCTGGCTTGAGCTGTGAGGGCCCTACAAGGGTCTCGTGCAGTGGGTGTGCTGAGCCTGCTGCACCACATCTACCAGATCAGAGCAGATTTATATCTGCTGCACATGATTGTCATTCTGCAGGCAGATCTCAATGCCCTTGTTTTAGCCAGGGCATCCCCAGGGATTATTCCCAGGGTAAAGTGTTGTTCTTAAGAAAGCAAGGCTGAAAATGCTCCTGGGGCTTAGGGACCCTGGAAAGACTGGGCTGGCTTAGAGGGTTGCCCCACAGCACTTGTTGATGATGTGTTGAGCAGCTCACAGGGGCCAGTGATCACAGAATCACAGAATGGTTGAGGCTGGAAGGGACCTCTAGAGATCTAGTCCAACCCTCCTGTTCCAGCAGGGACACCCAGAGCACGTGACACAGGGTTGCATCCAGTGGTGACTAGATGTTGACTGAATTGGGTTGATAATGCCCAATTGGGTTGATAATGCCAACAAGGCTGCCTGTGTGGTCAGCCCCACCGAGTCCATGGGTTTTCTCCTACAGCTCCACTGGGTTGGGCTGTGGCAAAGGCCTGGAGGAGAGGGAATTGCTCAACCAACTTTGTTACGTGAACAGGGAAAACTGGGGGGACTCTGGTATCCTATGCGGTTTCTTCTCTGGTTAAAAGAAACAAAAGAAAAGGCTCTGTGTTGCTGTTGAACAGACCTGACGTTGCTCTCCCCATCCCAAACCCAGGCCAGTGCTCTGGACCCTGCCGGTGGCCTTGCTGCTGTTCCTCATGCAAAGGCACAGTGACATTTCTGGCATGTCTGACCAGTTTTCTTCCAGCTTCTGCTCTCCAAGCCCTGCTTGCCTCCCCCGTTGCATCAGGTTGTCTCTATTTAGGATTGGACTAAATCTCCTCTGGGTAGGACTCGCCTGCCATGAACTGCAGAGCTGCTCGGAGAGATCTCCAATGTCCTCCGTGATGGACGGGACGAGCCTGGCAGCTGCCCAGGGTGGTTCCTGTGGCAAGTGTTGAAGGGTGTGAAGCACAAGTGCATTGAGATTGTTGGTCTGTCTCCATAGACTATGGATGGAGCCTGGATGAATAGCTTCGTCTAGACACTTAATGTTTTGCTGGTTAAAATTAGTCAAGATGAACCCCTAGATAATAAAATAAAATAGGACAGAGCTGTTTATTGCTAATACTGCCATTTCTTTGGTATCCAAAGGTGCTTTAAAGAAATGGGTATCAGGATGGAATTTGGTCCTAAATGGATCATTCGGTCTTTATTGGGTTTGCATTATAAAAATAAAGCTGTTTCTATCCAAAGTCGCAGTCCAAAGCTGCCTCCTGCGAAGGATGCATTTTGATCCCTAGGCTCAGCCTGCAAGTGCTAAGCTAAGCTAAGGCTGCAAGTGAAGAGAATGGGCCAGGCTTGGAAGCCGTAGCTGGAGGTACCACAGTCAGTCTTTGCATTTGATCCAGGAGAGCAGGATTTTGGAAACACAGCCTGGGACCTGGCTGTTTTGGAGAGGCTGTTAAAGACCTCAGAGTCCTGGAGATGCCTGGAGGACAGAGTCCTGCCTGCAGAGACGTTCGCCTGCCTTTGCTCCCTGCATCCAGCGGGAGCCGCAGTTTGGATAAACTGTCTGATTTAATTCTGGGCATTTAAAAAAAGAAAAAAAAAAAAGCTGGAGTTTTGATTCTTTTTTTATGTTTCGTTCTGCAGTGTTTTCTCCCCCCGCCTGCCCTTTCCAAAAAAAGAGAAAGAAAAAAAGGGAAAAAGCTATGACCGCAAGACAAAAGTTTAGTCATTCTCCGAGTCTCGCATCGTTCTGGGCAAGGTTTCTCCCCGCTGGCTCCTCGGCGGTGCTTTTCCTGGGAGGATCCTGCGAGCGCGGGGCCTTTGTGGTGCTGGCACCTCCGTTCCCCCGGGGCCGAGTCAAGGTACGGGTGTCAGCTCTGGCGCCCCGGCTCCGTGGGGCTCTGCTCCCGGACACCCAATTAGCATCGCTCTCGCCGTTTGCTCCTTGCCTGTTCTGCGTTTTCATACCAGCGGTGAAAACAGCTCAGTTCCCTTTGATGTTCCCTTGTATGCAGTTGTTTTTTTTTTTCCTTTCTTCCTCTGTTAGAGCAGAAGCAGAAGAAAATCAATTTAAACAAGATGCAGAAAGGTTTCAAAACACAGTCTTAATCAAGTCAGCTTTGCCTCCGATCTTCCTCCGGCGCAGCTCTGAACCAGCCCCCAACCTGGCAGTTAACGACAAAAGAAAATCAACGATGACACACTTTGAAATCCTTGGCATTGAGTGACATGCACAACACTTGAAGAAGCCCACAGAACAATCGGCTGGAGAAGTTTCTCCATTAAACTTCAAAAAAAACATTGTTTTTCCCTTGTACAGGCAATGGTTGCTCTTCTCCTTTTCTGTTCTGTTCCTATTAGAGAACAAGATCTTGCATGTAGCTAAAGGGAGCTCTGCTTTATCTTTCAGCAGGAGATCAAGTTCTGGTCCAGGGCATGCAGAGCTGGGGCTGGGCTATTCACAAACATCCCGATGGTGCCTCCTGTTTTAGAAATTTTTCAGGACATTGGAGGACATTGGAAATGTCTTGTGGCCCCACTTGAAAGCAGAAGGGCACAGGTAAAAGTGGCCTAACTGTTCGTTGTCCAACACCTTCCAGGCAAGAATTTGGTGCCAAAAGAGCTTTGCACTTTGCAGAGAGCAGAGCTGCTTGGAGACCTCTCAAGTGGAGCTTGTAAAGTCAGTCTTTCCTTAAGGGAGCCACTGTGGGGTTGCTAGCAAATGACCTTAGGAAAAACACTGCCTCTGAAGGAGATCTCTTCAAAAAGAGATCATGTTGTAGAGCTCTTTGGACCTTGGATGGGGCAAGTCCATCTTTTGGTTTGCTGAATGTGAACTTCATCCCTTTCCAAGACTCCCAGAAGTGCTGGTTGGACCTGTGTCCTCGTGGAGTGCCTGTTCAGAGCCCTTCCTCTTCCCCTCTCCACCTGAAGGGCAGGATCGATGCATTTAGCCCCATCCCCAGGCTGACAGCTGTACCTGTACGTGTGTAGGTCGTGCCACCACAACCCTAAAACAACCCAACTTCTTTAGCCCTGTGGGCCTCCAAAAGAGGCAAGGACTGTGCTGAGCATGGACTCGGCCCCAGGACCCTGAAGATCAGGCACCCTTGTAGCTTTGCAGCCCTTTATCTCCAAAAGCAAATGATGCTTGCAGTCTTCTTGACTCTGGGGCTGATTGAGCTGCTTTTTTTAGTAATTTTCCCTCCTTGCAAAAAATACAACACATGATTTTGTTTAGGACCCTGCTTGTTTCGTCTCCCTGGGGAAAGCGCATCTCGTGGAAGACCTGGGAAACTTTGTGGGAGAACTGAGGCTGTTTTCTCCTTGATCCCTAGTGACCAGGGAAGCTCAGCCCGCAGTGAAAGCAGGAGACGGATGATTTGCAGCAGAATGCCAATTTTGATGATTATACACTGCACCGACACACTATCAGAGTAATGGGGGCAGCTGATGGATTTGGTAGCGCCGGCGCTTAACGTTCTGCCTTGTTTTGCCTCCTGTCATTTCGAGGTGTTAATGGCTTCTCCGTGATTTGTTAGATTGCATGACCTCAAGGACACCCAACTACGTCCGTCTTTTCCTTTCTTTTCTTCCCGCGCGTGTGTAACGGGCACCTTTAATGGAAGGCTTTGTTTTAATGGAATCTAAATGACATGTCTCTGGTTTGGACAGAGTTCAGGAAAGCCAATGCAAGGACAGAAAAACTAGGAGCATCCCGTGAATGATTTCGGCTCTCCCTTGAGAAGAGGGTGACCTGTTCCAGCAGTGATGCTGGGGGGCTATGGATTCAGCTGAGGGCAATTGTTCACATTTTTGCTGAATTGGCTGGTGCACTGGCCAGAGATGACAACTGTTTCTGGGACAAGAAAGGAGAGATGCTGAACTGTTCTGTCTTCCAGGGACCTGGAGGGACTACGGAGCGAGGAATCGCTCTGTGAAAGGTCAGAGTGTCAGATAATGATTTCCAATTATAGACCTTACTTTATCCTATGAGGTAGTGGGATGAGAGATGGTTCCTGGACTAGGGAAGCCAAGCTCTTCCTAGATCCTGGGCCCAGAAATGCATCCTAGCAAACCTTCCGTTCCATATAGGAATAAGCCCTGGGCATGCACTGTGCCACCTCACAGTCGTAGCCTGCTTTCCAAGCAAAGAAAACCCTCGTGCATGGCTCAGAAGGGAACTCCAGATGAGAAGAGTCTGCAGGAATGGCAGAGGAGGGTCTGGAAGGGTAGGTTCCCTCCAAGGATTCAATATGGTCATTAAACATAGATGTCTGGTGGGGCAAAGGAGAAGTGTTTCAATTTTAAGGCATGTTCAGCCTTGAAAAAAATCACTGCTGCTTACAGGATGTCTCAGGAGATGGTGGAGCTTCCAGGATAGTTCTGGTGGTTGGATGGGCAGGGGTCGAGTGTGGATGAGACCTTGCAGCTGATATAGAGGCTGCAAAGGGAGTAGATTGAGAGCCTGTTGCTGGGCCCTGTCTTATCTGAGGTGGAAATATGTTTGGGTGGTAGCTGGGAACAAGCAACAGGTAGAAATGGTCCTACCTGCAGACCTGCCCCATGGCCCAGCATGGAAGGCGATGGTGCCTGCCCAGAAAGGTCTGGGTCACCTTCTTTACCACAGGGTTTTATTTTATTTATTTTTGTTGCCTTTGCAGCAGGATTACCTCCTGCCTTGCTCCCACCCTTGCCAGAGGCATCATTTGGTGGTAAATAACTGCAGTCTGCTGTTCTCCAGCTCAGTCAACAACAACAGCTTCAGCACTCAACAGGCTCCTGTGTCATTCCTGCCTGTGTTTTTTTCCCCTTTCTCTTTTGTCTTTGGTTTCCAGATCCCTCTTAAGCTTCAAAACTCAAAGATCCCTGCTGGCGTCCTTATCTGCAAGGTGAAAGAAGAGCGAAATTGTCCCCTGCCATTGAAAAGATAAGTCACGTTGGCTCTTCTTCTTTAGGAAGCTCTCTAGTGCCATTTATCAATTAATTACTGGGTTGCATTTATGCCCATTAATTCCCGCTGCTGTCTTTCATTTTTGGAAAGGTCTATGTTGCTCAGGATCTAATTGTCCTCCTTGATTTTTCATTTTCAAGTTAAGTGGATGCCAGTGTCTTCTAAGGCTACGCTTGTATTTTCCTTGCGGATTTCTTTGAACTTCCCCCTTTTCCTGCACCCTGGCCATGTTTGATGCAGATTTGGCTGCATTTAGGGGGAGTGGATTAAACTGTGTGTCCTGGACTTTGCTTTCTGATTGTGCTTCTAAAGCAATCATTGCTGGAGCCCAGAAAACGTTCTCACCTGCAACTTCTCACTGAAGATAGTTTCAGGTCACCTGCCATGTGCTTTGGCTTTATCTCAATCTTGGTTCATTACTTGGGTCCAAATAGCCCCAAGAGACAATTCTGAAAATAAAAGCTTCAATTCATTCCCCTCCTCCCCGAGCAGTTTGATATCTCCTTTTCAAACAGTATTTCTTTT
>JAVCKT010015884.1:22914-48499 GCA_032273925.1 Rhynchotus rufescens
GTTGAACCCATATGCAGGAGGATGACAGGAGGCATGTAAAAAATCCAAAAGTATTTATTTGAAATGGAAAGGAGGTCCCAAGTAAACAAAACGTGCTTATTTTAGCTCAAATGATCTGGAAGAGAAAAATGTAAACGTGTACCTTTTGGATAGGTCCAAAGGACTGTATTTCTTCAATTCAGTCACTTAATCACAGAGCTTTTCTCACCGCTCCGTGCCGCAATCGCCATCGACATGTCACAGAGACACGCTGCCATTTAAACCCTGTTTCTGCAGGCAAGGATTTTCTCATCTTTTCCCTGTTAACTATGGCAGCTTTTAGATACCTGAGCAGGGTCAGTCCCCCGGGGCAAGGTGCTCTGTACTCAAACTCGGTAAAAGAGCTTGGTATTTCAGGATCCGCTTCCCAGGGCGCCCAGTGGATTTTGCAGCACAACCTATTGAAAGCCAATTAGAAGAAAATCTTTTGAAAGTCCCCTGACTTTGGGGAGAAAGAAAAGAGATTTGATTTTTCTAATACACTTAAATCCTGCAGGTTCCTACTGGGCTTCAGATGAGTCTGGTGGGTACAGATATGACTGTGCCGTGAGCCAGGGCGTTAAGCCAGCCCGCTCTGGCTTCTCCTATTGCCCTGTCTCACTGGGCACCAGGACAAGATCTGTAGCTTGTAATGGAGGATTTTCAGGGTGCTGAACTCCTGGCATGTGGCTTTTGGGCAGATGAATGTGCTGCCCATAAGAGCTGTCCCACCAGCTCGGCTGGTTTGGAGGTGACTGGAGTCTGACCCCCCTGGATTGCAGGGACTACAGGGGAGAGAGCCCTAGTCCCCTTGATTTTGTTGTTATTGATAAGCTCTTCCAAAAGGAGAGGACCCAACGTCAGGAAGCAAACCGTGAATCCAAATGCACCTCTCAGATGAGTGTTTGATGTTGGGAAACGGTTTCATCCAATCTTATTCTTCATTAGAATCAGGTAAGCATCTTATTCTTCATTAGAATCACCTGATTAGAATCAGGTAAGCATTGTTGACCTGCAAGCATTGCTGACCCCTTTCTAACTTCAGGTTCACCACAGAAATCACTCCCAGAGGGAAGCAGAGTGGGAGAGATGAATGAACTCCATCCCTGCGGGATGCTGAGCCAGGTGAAGAGCCAAGGTGAGAGGTCTTCCCATGCCAAGGAGAATGTGGCTCCATGGGGACATGCACTGGGCTCCTCTCTGGAAGACGAAGCACAGGGAAATCTAGGGATGAGGAAATTGTTCCTCCTTCATAAATGTACTGGCATCTCTCGGTCCTAAGGGAGCCAAAGATCAGCAAGAGTTAAATGTTGGTAGGACTAAGAGCTACAAGCACGAATCTCCCAGTCAAAGATAGGAGAGTTTTAAGCCTGGATTTCACAGACTCCACGAAATTCATTGGTGGCGTTTTGGCATTGCTTCGTGGATGGAAAGGAACAGATATTTAAAAATTCCCTGTTGGACAGAGTGTAATGTTTGGGCAGGGTAACGGGTCCCACTGAGATGGAAACTGGTTGTTAAATTGGCAGAAGGGAGGTAACAGTGAAATATCCTTGCTGCACAAGGCTAGTGCACTTGTTTTGTCTTCAAATTAAGGTTGAAACTGTGCACAGGTCTGTGCTGGCTCTTACCCCGGGGGTGAGTTTCAACTGAAGTGAGTTAAAAAAAAACCTCGACAAAGCAGAATTGCAGAGGGCCTTTGAGTTAACTGTCTGCCTAATTAGTGAGCCTCATTCCCCATTTTCCACTGCACGTCGGTGGCACTTGAAAGCAGCTGCCATTGGTGGTGGCTTTGTGACTGCTGCCTCGGTGTGCAGCCTTCAAGCAGCAGCAACCCAGGGAGAGAAGCAACTAACCTTCCTTTTTTTCGGTGGCTAATGACAAAATGTGCTGTTCGAAAGCCTTCCCGAAGCCTTGGAGGAGGAGATGGTGGGAGCAGAAAATGCAGCGCTCGTTTCTTAGATCTAATCTCCGTAGAAGACAGCTCGGCTCACAGTTCCACCTTCAGGAATGGAACTGGAGAAGGAAAACTGCCAGGTGCCGTTAACCTTTCATCCATGGCCAAAACTGTCACCTTTGGGGACGTCTGTGTGGTGACTCCCACTTGGACCCTGCTCTTGGGGTAGGAAGAGCAGAGAGGTGAGGAAGGCTCCTCGCTCACTAGCCCCATGGCATGGTGCATAAGAACATAAAATTGATTAATCAACTTAGAAACAGCGAGATTTTAGAGGTCTTCTGTCCACCAGAACGTCTTGCCCAGTGCAGATATTTTACCATACATCAGTTCAACAGGTTCCCCCATCTCACATGGTCAGGGTAATTCATCTTTCTCCCAGACTTGCTTAACTGCTGTGAAGGTTTATGTGCCTGCACCCCAGCTAGGCTGTATCCAGGCCATGTGCCAGCTTTGGGTTTGGTTTTGGGTTCTGCCCTCATGTGAAAATGTTACTTTATGAATGGAGATCCTTGGAGACCCAAAGCCCAGGGCATCCCATAAATACAGCCTTAATACTACTTTTTATTATGGAAAGGCAGATATGTGATGAGGCCGAAGCTGTCTGTTGCCTCTGTGCCTTCATGCTAAGTGATGGTCCTTTTCTCTTTTCAGTTTTAACCACCTTTCTGTTGCGTTTGTGGAAAATTAGATGAGCTTCACTAAGAACTGGAAGTGGCTGTGATTGGGAGGATTTACAGACATGAAATAATGTATAGGAAAAAGGAGCAGCTTCGCCGTGCACTAAACCCACCAGTACCTTAACAAAGTTCTTTTGCTAGAGGGATGTCAGGGAGCTTAAATACATCACCTGCAAGGCTGGAATGGATCGGGACTGTGCTCGGCCTTGCTCCAAGAGAGATATTGATGGCACCCAAGGGCAGGTGGCAGGCGGGCGAGCGCTGTTTACACGGGAGCTCGAGGAGCTCCTTGCCTGCAGACACGTGGCAGGGCAGGTGGCAGGTCCTGAGCGCGCCTGGAGGAGCTCGGCCTCCATGGAAGTGGGCTGAGGAGGTCTGGGCTTGCTCCGTCCTTGGGTGTTTGTTATGGGCGTGCTGGCTGTGGTCTTCTGCATTCATGCCAGGGCCAGAGGAAGGTGGAGAGAGACTGTGCAGGGTGGCAGTTGTCCTCCTGGGGTCAGGACGGCTGTGCTGACTCCATCTATCCCACCCTACAGCAAGCCTAGCTTTAGGATGCATGTAGGCCCCAACTTCACTGCCCCTACCCTCAGAACCAAATGTGAGACTGGCCAAAAATGATTCATTTTCTTAGGAAACTGAGGAAACCAGATGTCCCTTTGCCTTCAGCCAGCTTTGCCACCTGGACTCTAATTTTCTCTTCCAGATCTTCAACCAATGGCTCCTTCTTTCTCAGCTCCAAGTGGGAAGACCAGAAAGCAAAATCCGTCCTTTGCTCTGGCCCTTGGCCAGTTGTAGTTTGCAGCAGCAGCTGTTGCCCACTTTCCTGCACAAACCTTTGCTCACCTTCCTCTTCTCCCCGCTCTCACTTCTCTCCACATTGCCCCTGCCCTTCTCCTTCTCCTCCAGTCTTCTGCTGATACCAAGCCAGAAGCCTGACAGCCAAAGGGACCTTCTAATTTCCTCCCTGGCAAGGGAACTACAGAGCGTTGCGTTGCCTGAGGACAAATGCAGCAAGAAAAGGGGGAGGATGGGCCCCGATTTGTGAAGCTGCCTTGTTCAGAGGGATGTTCAGTCGGCCCGAAGTGCGCTCTGCTTTGTGGCATCAACTAGAAAGCAGCAGATCTGGAGATGAGCACTTAGGGTCGTGCTTAAGCAGGCATGGTGATGATGGGTTTACAGTTGGACTTGATAATCTTGAAGATCTTTTCAAACCATAATGATTCCTCCTTCTCTGGAGGTCTTCAAAAGCCGCCTGGATGCCACAACTGTGCCATGTGCTGTGTGTGTCCCTGCTGGAGCAGGGGGGTTGAACTAGGTGATCTCTAGAGGCCCCTTCCAACCTTAATGATAATGATTCTGTGATTCTGTGGGGCTTCCTCCTCTTTGAAGAATTGGCCCCCATTTTTGCTTAGTCTTGCATGTGGATGTGCAGTGATGCATCAGCCCACACATGATCTTCACAGGGAAACAGTTCAACAAGCCCATAGTGACTTTTGAGATGTGCTTGGGTTCTCCTACAGAGCTTGTGTCCCCAAAGGAGGACACACTGAGGCTCCCTTTACAACCAGGCTGCTCACAGGCCATGTGCTAATGCTGGCACTGAACTGGTCCAGGGCTGGGAGCTGTGGAGCCTCCCGGGAAGGCACAGACCTCCTGTGCACCACCACCCTCGACCTGTCTAGACAAAATGATAATAATCCAGCTTGATGGGTGTCATTCTCCTCCATTTCATGCAAATGATACTCGCTCTCCTTTAATGCCTGCCTTAAATAACTCGCGGGGCGGTTCTGCAATTTTGACAAAGGTGGAATCCGTGTGTGTGAATGGGGAGAGATGGAGCAAATGTGTAATTGGGCTTAATCTTCCCACACTCAAGGAAGCAACAAAACATCTCTCTCCGTCTATTTAGTCAAAACACGACAACATCATTGCTCTGCTGCTCAGGAACAATAAAGATGCAAATAATGTCAACATCTCCTAGGCTTTTGCCAGGACGGTTACTGGGGAGAATATTATTGCGTTCTGATTACTTCGTATGAAATCCACTATCAGTGGCTGTACGTGGCTTTACTTCTCAAGGATACGGAACTAAATTGGAATGAAAATGAGAACCACTATCTCTGCTGAGGGAGCTGTGGGGCTGAGGAAAGCAGGGTGCCCGAGGTAAGTGGGATTACATTGCTCCAGCATCAATATCTCTTACTGATATAAATGATTTCATCCCAGGTCTAGGGTGATGGTGGGTCTGGGTGGCCTCTCCATCCTCAGAGAACACAGGAGCTGACAACATGTTATATATGTTGCCTGCTATATGTTATATATGGTGGCTGCCAGCTCCTTCCACAAAAGACTTTGTTACCCATCAACAACAGCCACAAACTGCTCATCACTTGTGATGCTGAGGGCTGCATCATATGACTTTAATTACTGCTGATAGGAGGCAATGACAGATATTTATCCCCCAAAAAGAATTCCTTGCTCCTGAACGAAATATTCAGCTGAAAAGTGACTGGCATCTCTGATAGAGGAGCTGGGAAATTCAAGAAAAAGAGGTAAAATGATGAATGTTAACCAGATAACTGATATGTGGATGAAGTTTATTTTCTGATATCTAATGGAGGAGATTTTCTTGGTGTCAGCATGCTGTTCTAACCGCGCAGAAGGAATGATTTCCCAATAGCATGGCCAGGTTGGCAACACTCTGGTTTCCAAATACTATCTCTCCTATCCTATCCCCAGTATTATACTAGTACAAAGGTAGAATCAAACTTTGGGAAAGATTTGATTTTTTTCTTTTTTTGCCAAGAAACTTGGAAATCTTCTTGTGGATTTTGATTGCTGAATATTTTCTTTTTTGGAAGTATCAAAGGACTCTTATTTGAAATATAAGAATTTTTCTGGGTATTTCATCAATTCTCAGCATGCGAATGAGAAAAGGTGAAATGAGAGATTTTCTTAGCAAACGTAGAATTTCAGGGACATACTGCTTTTTCGCCCCTGGAATATTTGGATCTGAAAGCCTGTCCTGCTCTACCAAACTGACAGATACCATGTCTGCCCGTTTCCCCTTTGGCTCAATTCAAGTTTTCTTCTCCATTCTCAGGAGAGTCCTCTATTTTATATATTTTTTTAATAAATTATATCTCAAGCCAATGAGTTTCAAAGGGACCTTTCGGTTTGCGGGATTTGTTTCCTTTTGAAGTGTGAGGCTCAAGGCTGCGCTGTGGCAGGTACCGCTTTGTTGGAAGCCAGGGAAAAAGGTCTTTAAAATCCAAAGAAAAAAAATAAAGCAGGTTCTTAAGTCTATTTTGAAAAGTGATTTAGGTTCCTCAGCTTTTCTGTGCTTTGCCCGCTTCTGCTAACAACATGTAGCCTCTTGCTGCCTCTTTGTTATAAATCACAGCTCCCTCAATGGCCCCTTTGGTGCAGCCCGTTTTGGAGCTCAGCTTGTTTCTCTCTCTGGCATCGCTTTGTTGCCTGTTCTTTAACCAGTTTATTCTCCCATCGGTGCTTTTTCTCCCTTCCTCTCACCCCCCGACACCTTCCCTTCAACCATTTATCTCACAGCTGAAACCTGAGATGCTCTTTGTAAAAAATGGGAGCTGTAACAGCCAGTGAATTCACTTTCCTTCTGATACCACCCCAGCGATGTCTCAAGAGATGTTTAACAAACCATCCAGATGTGATCCCTCATCCCTGCTCTTGCTCTGCTACCCTTAGCCAGGACAGGGTTTTGTAGGTTTTCCAGTGTCCACGTGGCTTTCGGTGGTGTTGGACTCACCAAATGTGGCTGAGAGGTGTGAGCTGATAAGGGGTAGATCATCCATCTCACCCTTGCACCATGGGGTGAACGTCAGCTCTGGAGGAGCCCAGCAGTGGTTGGATCTTCCCTACTGACTGTAGCATTGCCACACAACTTTCTGGGGTCTCACTCCCCAGGAAATCTATCCCTGCAGCTTATTTATCACCTTTCTCAGCTGCAACCCGTGTACCTGCAGACCTTGACTCTTGTGTGTTGTGTGCTCTGTGTCTCTTCCGTGCCTTCTGCCTCCCCAGCCCTATGAGCCCCATTCCCCACTCAGACCATTCCGATTCCCTTGGATTTCCAAGGCATGTGCCCAGAGGTGGCAGATTTGATGCTTGCCAAGAGATGATTCATTTTGGATGAGAGGCTGGAGGGCAGATGGGACATCCAAGACCCTCTCCAGGATGTCCACTTGTGGGAATTCAGTTTACTGAAGCTGACGTCAGTTCACTTTGACTTAGTTACCTAACCTTGCTAGACCACAGTACCTTAGTTACTATGGTCTAGTGCTATTGAAACACCCTCAGGTATCCTACTTGGCCTCCAGCTGCCCCATATAAGTGTCCACATGTGCGCTAAGTGCTTAAGCTCTTACTTAAGCTCAGTTAATCACCAGAGATCTACACAGCCACTCAGCTCTCCCTAGATGAGACCTCTCTCTCTGGTCAACGGGGTGGTCCTCCAAGCTCCCTTGCCTGAGTTGACCAGGTCTCCAGAGTCTCTAGTGGTGCTCAGACACCTCATAGACTCACGCATGGAGAGGTGTGAATGTGACTAATGGAATCTGTGAATTAAATCCCACCCGTGGTGTCTAGGGGGTGATCTGTACTTGAGGCTGAGCCACACTCCTGGGCAGTGAGTTGGCAATGCCTTTGTGGGGCAGGAGGTAAAGAAAGAACCCACCCAGCTTTCATTGCAGGCCAAGACAACTAATGGAGCCAGGGATCTTCCGGGAAACTTGGACAACTACAGCTGCTTGCAATATGATCAAAGGCAGTTGAACTATTAAAGTTCAGTTTAAGGTTAAGTTGAACCTTAAAAATGTTACCGCATGTCACCTGAACAATGAAAACTGCCCTTGCACATTTTGATTGGGGTTGTGCTGGTTTTAGCTGGTTTTAATCTGCTCCTGTGTCCACACAACTGCCCATCCATGTGGCTGGTTGCCCTCCAGCAGAACATGAGCAAAACAGCCCAGAATGGTTGTTCTTATCGTGTGCTTTTTGTGCATGGAAGAGAATGGATTCCTTGCTGCTAATTGCCGATGCTCCCTGCAGTTTGTTGTACATAATTTTCGTTTTTGCTTCTCTAATTAATGATTACTTTGTATTTTCTCTGCTTGTTTTGTGGATCTCTCTCTCTTTCCCCAGCTCAGTCTCTTTGTTATGTTTTTTTTTTCCCTCTGATGCTATTTCCCCCCTGTCCAACATCTCAAACCGTCATCTCTTTGCTCTCCTGGGGGGCTCTTTCCAACTAAAGCACTTCTGTTTTCAGCACACTACGTGCTTTTTTTTTTTTTTTTTTTTTTTTTTTTAAAAAACAAATTAACTTTTTGTTTTTGTTGTTTTTTTTTTTTTTTTTTTTAAGCTACTTCTCTTGTTGTTGTTGTTGTTGTTGTCCTCTTGATTGCTTTCTCCCCAACCGTTCCTTAAATGCTCCTTGCGTTTCTGCTTTCAGAGTGTGCAGAAATTGTCCAATCTATTCCAATTTGGACTCGGGTTTGCATGTCTAGAAATTGCTCTGGGTTTTCTGGGTGGTTTTATTTTTACTGCCACTTCTAGCTGAGAGTGTTTCAGGACAGGAATGGGGCTGGCAAGTCACGAGGAGCTGTGGATGTGTAATGGGAGGGAATCCAGGAAGACTGGAAAACGCCATCCTCATCCAGAACTGTTGACATCACTAGCTGAGCATGGAGTCAGTGATTCAGAAAGCGCATTGACAACTTGGAAAGCGTTCAGCCAAGTGCCACTGGACAGAGCTGAGTTGTGGGAAACCTACTTTCTAGGGACAGGCATGGGTGATGTGTCAACATGGATTTCACTGCCCATCGTTGGAGCCAAGTGCAAGACAGCTCCGAGGCAGAAATGAAGCCGATCTGGCTGGGGCAACAGCTTTCTCGGGTTATTAAAGCTCAGCAGTGCTCTAACTTAGCTCTGATTTGGGTCAGCTCCTGCCTGGGCAGCTGTGCTGCGTATGGATGCTGTGAGCTCAGCTCTGCCTTGGGAAAAACCTGCGGGTGTTTTTGTGGTGCCGATAAGAGTCCCGGACAGGGGATTTCTCCCTCCTAACCTGTTTGCTTCCCTCGAGCTGTAGCTCTGCGGATCCCTGATAGATCCCTGTGGATCTCTTCCTCACTCCTGCGGATGGGTATTTTCTTGACCATGACCCAACTCTGTCTCAGCAGGAGTTACTTGCATGGCAGGCTCTTCCCTTGCGCCTTTATTGGTGCCAAAGGAATCCAAATGAGTGGGAAGAAGAACAGACTGTCACAGCAGCCCTCAATTGCAAAGGGGCCCAGGTCTCACCAGCTGTTGTCATCTTTTGCAGCCTCCCTGGATGTCGTCCTGTGGGTACCTGTGCCCTGCTGACTCAGAGGAACCTGCTGATGACTGTTTGATCATGCTCTTCTCCTTGCCTCTTTCCATCTCCGTTCCCAGGTCCTATATATCCATGCTACTAACAAGGGAATGTGCCCATTCCTGCCCGGGAGCAGCAGCTCTGCCACCCTCTCCTGTCTGGCCTCACCATCGGCTTGGACCAACCTGCATCCCCTCTCTCTGCATCCACAATCACCCAGAGATGTGATGGACAAGCAAGTAACCCCCAAAATGTGAGCTGCGAGCTGACGCTGTGAGGCAGGTACAGAAAAGCTTTCAGCGTCAGCTCAGCAGATTGTTCTTGCTTCAAGGGACAAAGTGATGAGTGAGTTACTTGCTCCTGCACAGGGAAGTTTGCTTGGTTTGCTGACCAGCTGCGTGCTGAAATGTGAGGATGTAAATGCACAGAGCATAAAGCTTGATTCGCTTTCTGGGTATATGGCTTTTGCTGTGACATTTTCACAAGTGTACAGATTGAGGCCAGGATGTGCGGTCACGCTGCAGGAATTTGGATAAGCCCATCTTGGTGTCTACAGATTCCCAATCTATTGCCGTGTCCCTGGGATGGTTTGTCAGTTTGCAGTGGCATGGATTGACCACAGGTGATGGGTTGTAAGTTGGGAAAGGGCAGCTCTGATCACCGCCCATGCAAAAGTCAATGCCTTAACTCCTTATTCTCCCACCTTTACAACCTCACTGAAATCTGATCTCCTCTTCCAGCAGCTCCAGACCTGCCGTGGTCAGCGATGGGCAAAGCTGTTTCTTGCAAGAGAGGATGACCACGCAGCGATGGACCTTTACGTGTGCCTTCCTCCCAGCTCGCCCTAACGGAGGCCATGGGGTACCCTGCCGGGCCGTGGCAGCAACGGTGTGTGGCAATCTAAGCGTTTCCCCAGGTAAATGTTTAGCATTCCCCATCTGCTCCTTTAAAATAATGCAATTTAGCCTAATTTTTGGTGTCAAGGCATTTGGCTGGGGAAATTATACTCTGTCACCAAGGTGTCAGGCTTGTCTGGTTTTTAATAAAATTATGACACCCCGTGCAAGCCAGTAAATGAGCAGTTCGCGTGCTCAAGCCCCGCTGCCGAGCCGCGATTCCTCCCTGCAGTCCCGGCGCAAACGCTGGCTGACAGTCCTGCAGGAGCAGAGCAAATGCGTTGTGACTCAGAATCACCTGCCACATGGCTGGAACAGTGGGATACAAATGTGTTCCGGCACTGGCAGCAGGTCCCACTTGAGAGGGTTTCTGGGAAGAAGTGGCTGGGCTGGTTTGGAGGCGGGTTGTTTTTAACCCGTTCAAGGGAGGAGATTTGTAGGGGTTGTCTGAGCTAGGACTGGGGAAAGGGAAGGGGGTGGGAGCTGCAGTGCAGAGCTGGTCCAGAAGGGTGAAGGGGTAAAATAGAACCAGGTTCCCAAATCTCCAGTGTGATGCTGAAAAGGAAGTGGAAGGAGCTGGGAATAACCAGAGTTGTGGTTTATGGTGATAACAGGGAGTAAGTGAATTAAGAAATGTCTTGCAAACCCTAGGAAGTGAAGTGTTTAAGTAAGAAACCTGTGGGCCTTCAGACTCAGTTTAAAAATAGGCATCTGGCAACCCATCCTTGCCTTTTTTAAGGACACCTGTGGCTGCTGGATGGAGGATGTGGACCTTTCCAGCCCTTTACATCCCTGGCTCTCCTGCCACGGAAAGGAGAACTTCTGCAAAGCCCCATCTTCAAACAGAGGGGAAATAATACTTTATTTAATGGAGGGGGAAGGAATTTCCTGCACTTGAAATAGATGAATGCAGGGAGTGGAAGTCACACCTGACTGAGATTTTCCCTGGTAACTGGAGGAGAAAGCAAGCCCTATTTGCAAGTACGGAGCTGCATCCAGAGCAGGTGCTGAGCCAGTCCTGCCCTCCAGCACCAGGCAGACCCATTGCTGAGCACAGTGTTTACATGCACCTGCTGTTCTCTAAAACCATCCCACTGTGAGCCTTTTCTTTCATAAGCAAACTGTGCCAATGAGGAACATATGTTAAGTAAAATCCTATCACCCAAATGGAGATTTAATGCACTTTTTGATACCGGGCCAGCTCCCCGCTGGCTGCAGATTGGCTTCGTTCCACAGACTTCCCACTGATGGGTGTTGATGGAGCCACAGTGCTTTACACCAACGAAGGACCTGGCCCTCAGTTATGCTGAGCCTTGGAGCTGGTGGGTTTTATATCACAGAGCTGATGGGCTGCCTTTCCTTGAGGGAAAACCCCCAGTTCTGAGAGCACCTTGGGATAGGGTTGATTCTGCAGTAGGGTGCTCAAGGAGGTCGACAGTGCTGGTCTGCTGGACCTCCAAACAAGTGTCCCATTTCTAATCAGTTCTGTTATTCCTCTTATGACCTCCTTTTACTCTCCACTTTCCACTGATAGATGCATTACTGCTTTGGGGGCATACAGAGATGAGCCCAAGATGCAGAGACCAGAGCTGGGATGGAGCGTGGAGAACCCCGTGAAATGACTCTGTAAGTTACCAAAAGTGTCTTCCATTTTTTCCTCGTCTCCTCTTTTCCTTATGACTGTTTGAATATGGGCCCCTGGAGGAGAAGCAGACTAAAGCATATGTACATTACAGGGGCCTGCTGCATTGCCGGTGCTTAGCTTGCTCAATTAACTGGAAAATTCAGAATTCGCACGCAATTTCACCATTGAGGGGGAAAAGGCATCTCTGGCAAGAGACCAATATTGGTTTAATACTTAGGTCTAAAATAAAATTGGTAAACAAATAGAAGGTGCTTCTGCAAGGGGCTCAAGGGGAGGCTTCTTGGGGAGTGGGGAAATGTCCAGTACTATAGGAAGGGAAGGGGAAGGAAGGGAAAGGGGCTAGTTTGTGGGGATTTATAGGTGAGGCAGCGAAATTCAGTGCTAGCTGGTGAGAATCCACATTCAGAAAGATTTCAATTGATCTTCATATGTAGAAATCTCCAACATTCAGATGAGGTCTTTATTGAAGCTTTGCAACTAATCCTCGATTTTGGCATCTAAAATCCAGTACTCTGAATATTGGCTCTGCTAAGTCCAGCCAACTAACTTTCAGCTTCTGAGATGGTGATACCTATCTCCTGAATTTACAAAGTGGATGGTTTAGTTTCCAGCCACGGGAGACTCCTGGGCCTTGTGTTAGCTGCTTAGCTTTTATCCCATGCCCAATATCAGGAATGGACAATGTGAGCTCCCACGTGCTTATGAATCATCAGTGTTCCCCAAACCCTTGTGTTTCAGCAAAACACTTCAGTTTCAATGAATCACTGTTTTCAGAGGATCTCACAGTCCTGTTGAGTAATGGAAAAGCCTGGAGGTCACTGGATGTCACCGTATGTAGATCTGGAGCCACTATTACTGACATCAAGGGTGTGGTGTGCCAGCTAGGAAAATCAGATCTATGTTTTCTGGGGGCTTTCTCTGTTAAATGTTATTCCAATTTCTTAGAACATTATAGAAAAGACTGTTCTTGTTGCTGTACCAGAAGGGAAGTAACTATGTAGACCCTGTCATAAAACTTTGATGCCAAAAACACTCCGGGAGAGACCCAGCTTCAGATTCAGACTCTAAGGTTAGCTGTCTACTTGCAGATATCTCCAAGGAGTGAGGGTTATAATTCAGTGGAATTAGTTAATATACTCCAAGGAGTCTGCAGAATACTTCTACTCACTCTGGAGCAGATACTGTCAGCCAAATTGCTTTCAAAACTCCACTGTATTTTTAGCAGGGGTTTGATTCAGTTTCCTAAGGACAGGTATCTGTTGACATTTGAGATGTCCGGGGATATCTGAGACATCCACATAGAGCTTGTAGACCAGCAGACCCCTTCTGCACCCCTTCACATGCTCTAGCTGTCCCTGCTTGAGCAGGAAGGTTGGACTAGATGATCTCTAGAGGTCCCTTCCAACCTTAACCGTTCTGTGATTCTAGTGTGGTGGCTGGAGGCACATTTGAGCTGAGCACCAAGGTCACAAAGAGATACTTGCATTTAGGTGTCTGAATCGGTGAGCGTCATACCCACTTCCAACTCATCCTGCAGCCTTGGCGTGTGGGGTGGTACCAGGCACAGACACACTGCGGTCACGGACTGATAGGAGGACTCGGCAGGGAAATCTTGCAGTTCTCTGGCATTTGCACTCGGCATCTTTATTCAGATAAGTGGGGGAAGGCAGGGCCCTGATGGGTGACAACCATAAGGGACCTTTTTGCCTCAAGGAGCAGCTGTGTGCAGCAGCTGTGTGGTGACAAAAGGCCATTTTAGTTCATAGCTGTTCTCATCTAAATGCAAATATTGTCATGTTCTTGGCCAGAGAAGGGAGGAGGGGTGCATCTCCTAGCTCAATGTTTGGAGCAACCTGGGTCTCCAATCCTTCTACAACAGCCAGTCCAGGTGGATCCAGAGTGGGAAAGTGAATCATGAGCTATTAACATAGCTGTCATACATGCCTGCCTCATGTCTCATTCTCTACCGTTTGTCTTCCCCTTTGCTCTTTGGAGAGACTTCTGTAAGTCTAGGCTGTGCTGGGACAAAGTGTTGAGGGGAGACTCAAGGTCCAGGTGGACCAGGTGGTCACACAATTCAGAGAAGCATACAGCCTGAAAAGCTTTCAATGTGCTCTGGAAAGACAAGAAGCAGGACTGAAAGTCTTCAGCAGTGATTTAGGACCTTACAAGGGCAAAGAGTATGTTGGGTGGTAAAAAGCTCTCAGCAAAACACCACTTCAGTAACTCACTCGCAGCATCCATTAAACCGTTCCAGAATGGTGAGCTTGCAGCTAGACACGGCTCGTAAAATAAGGCCTTTCCAGAGGCCTTATTTAAGTGTTTGAAGTGTTTGAATTTCCCTTGGCCTTCTCATCCTCGAAGGCAGGAATGAGGGTAGCTCTGCACTGAGGACAGAAACTCTTCTCCATGCCCATGGGCAGATGGAGCTTTGGGCTTTGCTCTGTTGATTTTCTCTGATTCTGCAGGGATCCCATATGCCACCAAGTGAATGAGCAGCTCCTTCCCTGCCTGGGCCACTCTGCCTGGTCATCCTTGTCCTATCCACTCATGGCTTGCTGTCAGCCGTCCTCCAATGGCATTGCTCTTGAAGAGCTGAAGAATGCACTTCTCCCAGTTGGTTATTCTCAGAAGAAAATGATCCTTGGTCTAGCTCCAAAGCTTCACCACTGGTCAGCTACAAATAATTTGTGCTTTGTGGGTCCTTGATTCCCCTAGTTGGGTTACCAGGACTCCCAACAGCCTTCTGATGTTATGCTTTCTTGCCAAGGTACCAAATACTCAAGTGATGTCTTTGTCCTACACGTGTGAGATTTGCTTGGTAAACACAAGAGCCAAAGCTGGCACTCGAGTTCAGTGGGAGCAGGTTTGTCTTTGTTGTCAGTTTATTTAATAAATGTCTTATGTTTGAGCTGTGATGCACTTCCTTACACAATCTCTTTTCTCAGCCTGTCAAACCAGCTGAACCTTTCAATCATTCTCCTATCCATGACCACAGTTTGGTCAGGAAGCTTTGAATTATTTTCTTGCAAACAAGGAGACAAAGATAAGACAGTCAAATATCTGTCTTAGTAAACACACGTTACCTCAGCAGTGAAATTAGCCCTGCAGACAGGACACAGGACTACTCTAATAATCCATTGCTAATTCATCAGCATGGTTTCGCCTCCATAGGAATAATCAGCAGACTCTAGAAAGGAGTTTATTAGTCAATCAGTCCCAGTGATTGCATTTATCTTCTGAGCACACACACACATGCACCAAGTTGCTTTTTAATAGGGCTCTTTCAGCCTATGCTGCTAATGGATGAAAATGAAGAAGGATTATGTTGGCACAAAGATGTGACCAGGATTAGTGAGATGGTATCAGGTCAGGGATTTTTTTCTCAGGGGAGTGTTTGGCTTCAGCATCTGCAAGTGTGAGAGAGCAAGTGCCAGAATGGGGCTGTGTGGAACCATCACCACTGCAGGATCCATCACCAACCCACCCACCACCTCCCTTTCCCATTTCTCCACTAACCTTGGCGTTGTCCACCAGGGTGAAACATGAAGGTCATGTAGAGATCCTTCACCTTGCAGGTTTCTGGAGCTGGATGTCCACTCCCATTCATTTACAAAGACTGGGCTTCACTTCTCCTTGGAGACCCGTGCACCAAACACCATGGCAGGGTGCACATTTTGGGGGCAATTCTGTAGAAGAGCTTGTTTCTGCCTTGTGGTTTGTGTTCCAACCCGGGAGCAGGGACTGAGCCCCACTGATGCAAAGGAGCACAGCCTATTGCCAATGGAGATGGTCAAGAACTAGCCAAACATTTTCCTGAAGAAATCAGAAGGAAATCTCTGTCAGCCAAGCATGTTTTAGCAGTGTGCATCTACCTTTAATGTGAAATTGGGTTTTTAAATTAGAAATCTGAATGGAAAAAAAATCCTTTTTTTCTCCTTCCCCCCCCTTTTTTTTTGTTTTAACCCCATTTTTTTTCTGAATGTCTTTTCACATGAAAATTTAACCAGCTTCACTTCAGTTGAAGCATTTAGGAGGACCAAAAGGCCTTTCCCAATCACCTCCCACAGTGATACATTCATCAAATAACCCTGATGCTGAATTACCTGAGAGCCCCAGCATGGCGTGGTGGGAAAGGGTGGGAGAGCCAACAGGATATGTTCAAAAAGAGAGGAACCTGGATAAAAACGTTTAACTAAGAAAGCTTAAAGATGTTGGGAAGCTAAGAGATTTCTTGAGGGGAACAAATTGTTGAAATTCTCAGCTGATATAAATCAGTTTAACTCTATCAACCCTCATAAAGCAACATTTATTGACAGAGCTGAAGAGCTGACCCAGGGTCTCTGTGTCATTATCTGTGTGATTTCTATTTGTTTTTATTTGTGTGTGACATGCAAGGTCCTTGGAGATTGCAGTGGACAGCACAACGTGACATATGTTCTGGTTGGCAATCCTAGTGTGAAACTTGTGAAACTGGGAAACCTCCTGTAGTCAGGACTGGACTGTAGGAACGAGCAGAGCCAGGCAAGGCTGGAACAACCCTTCCTATGGGGTTGTGCAGGCCAGCGTTGCCGAGCCCTGGTCAGAGCTTTGTGTAGTTGAGTTGTCTCAGAGCTGGCTGACATGCTGAGGAGCTGGAAGGGCAGGGAGCTTCAGGGAGGATGTGTCTCTGAAGGAACACTGTTGGAAGACCACAGTCCTTCATCCTTCTACAGGAGCTTGTTCTTCCAGGCCCTGGACTGGGGTATTTATGAGCTCTCATTGCAACCTGGGACACATCTACGCAGCTGGAACTAGGCCATGGTGGGTGCTCTGCCCTGGAGGGCAGAGAGGAGAAAGACCTTCCCAGCGTTGTCCTCTTTCCTGTGCCTTTTCCCTGGGCATTGCACTTGGCTCACGTGAAAGGCGGCATACGGGGCTGGATGGACCTTTGAAATGGCTCAGATCTGAGTGATTTCGAAATGCTCACTCAGGGCTGCACTCGGACCCACCAGGCTGGTTTTCATATTGGAATGTGGACGGCTTTGGCTTGTGAGCATCTGCAAGAAGAGCTGTGGGCACATCCCCACTTGGAAAGTGGGTTAGCTGGGATGCTGGCTGTTCTATTATCAGGGAAGCCCAGTGTGTCTGGGAGGACTGAGCCTTGGAGGTATCGTGGCTTGAAATCCAGCAGCTCCTGTTTGTGTCACTATTCTAAGCAATTATGGCTTGCACAAGGGATGCTACAGTCTGGAGACTTCTAACAGTGTAGAAAAATCCAGTCTAGGGGAAGTGCCTCCCTTAACTCTTTGGTGACCTATTTGGTGACCTAATATTTGGTGACCTGTTGGACTTTGTGGTTTACTCCATCCTGGCACCAGGACGACAGAGGACATGGACTCTGAAACCCAGAAGTCTTGTCCTTCCACAGGCAGGGCGCAAATAGCCTTGCTAGAGGTTGAATCCAGTAATATCTTTTTAATTCCCAAAGCTTCATGGATCCTCTTTCCAAGTAACAGCAGCACACACAAAAAAAAAGAAGCAACGCTTTAAAACAAAACAAAACAAGATAAAACAAAAAGCAAACCAAAAACGTAACTGCAAATAAATACCCTTTGCAATCTGGATGTTTTATAGTTTGGGAAACATTCTGAATGTACAATCCAAGCAGTTATATTGCCAAGGAAATGTCACATAAAAATGGAAGAATCATAGCTTAGATCAGGGAGATAAAAAAGGACAACACAACCTAATCAGATGTGACAGATGCAGCCCAATTCAACATAACAACCAGAGCCAATGGGGATTTGCTTGCAGAATACACCCCTTGCTCCCTCCCAGCCTCCTCATCTCATTCCAGTAGTCAGACTTGTGCTCATTTGAAAGGAAAATAAATTGCTTTTTAAAGAGCTCTCTGGAGGTGCCCAATGAGTTAATGACAAGGCCGAAGGCTGCAGACTGGGGATGGGCTCCCCAAAATACCCCCATGGGCACCTGCACTTTGCCTTTTTTTTTTTAATATAAATACTAAGTGGGCCTGGAAGAGCGACCAGCATTGCTCTGGGGTCATGGCAAGGAGGGTGGCTATGACCAACCACAGGGCTGCCAAAATCCAGAGCACTCTGCACAAATCCCAGATGGCCAATGTGAAAACTTCCAGCCCTTCTTGCATGTAAGACTGCGGGCGGGCTATGAGCTGAGCAGTGGCTCACACCATCTGTGGGTCGAGATATATTTATATAACATATATATATATATTTCTAGGTCTTGAGGTTGGATTTGTCTCACCTGACATTAACTACCTACACATTGGTTTGTGGCAGGATCCCTGCACTCCATTTTTTTAGGAATGTGGACAGTGACTGGCACCTCTGATGCATGATGTATTTGTCCTTAAATAAGCCCTTATTCCTGTTTATTGGATCCGCTCAGTGAAAATCAATCTGGATTGGGAATTCTATCCACTGCAGCTGTTTCTTTTCTCCATTGCAAATGGTTTATTAGGGGCTCTAAGTTTTTAATTTGCTTTGAAATTGTGCAAGCATCTTTTTCTATTGGGCTTCTATACTAGCAAGAAAAGAGTATCTTCGTTGGGTCAAGTTGGGAGCAGACCAGATGCCATCCACAAGCCCAAGGAAGTGGAAAGTAGGTGAGCAGCAGAATGGTTGTGTTGCTGCTGGTCCTTTGCACTGAGGACAAGGAGATGACCCCTCTGCAGGGATGTTACTTGAGCAGGAGACCAGCTGGAATGGAGCTCAACTCAAGTCAAGGAGAAACGCAAAATTGTAGCTAGGCAAAACCAGGAGTTGTCCCATTTTGTAGGTTGTTCCATTTTGTACCACTCCAGGTATCCTGGGGCGAATGAAAAAGGCAATGCAGCCAGGAGAAGGATGGCAAAGAGACTTTAATGCACCAACAGATCAAATACGTGAAGAACAGGGCCAGTCCCCTGTGTTGGTGTTGCCCAGCGCCCTTGCTGATAGCAAGGAGCAGCCCTCGTGTCACCAGCTTAACGCTGGCTCAAGCACTTGGACTCATCCCTTTGCTGTCCCTTGACTGGGAACCCTCTCCAGGGCCTGCTGAGATCTTCGCCCTGTCCCCTGCACAGCAGACAGGACCTGATTCAGGGATTTGGGTCTGCTCGTTTCCCTTATAGTTCTGCCCTTTTACCCCCACCTTCTTGGAGATCCTATTTTTGTCCTCAGCAGTGTGGAAGAATGGCTGTGGGGGCTGCTTTAGAGGCCAGATAAGGGTTTTACTTTTATTGTCTGTTTTTCCCCAGTTTGTTCTAATTAAATAATCTAAGCTTCTCTGGAAATAATCATCACCTATTTAATGGCTCATTGATTTTAGGTGCTGCTTTATTTTCTTTCTGTCTTAGCAGTGTATTTTCATCACTATTGCGGCTGTAATATCTAATCACGGACACAGGAGAACTTGCTCTCTGATGGGAAAGCGACTGAGCCTGAAACACTGTGGGTGGTGATCCTGCCTGTGGCTATGGGGCAGGGCAAAGTCATGCTGTCAAGTATGTGCTGAACAGCTTTTGAAGATGAAGCCATCGGTGCAACAGCTTGGAGGAGCGGTATGGAGCAAAAACACCACCAAATATTTGGTCGTTTGTAGGTGGTGAACATCCAGGAGCTCCTGCTACTTCCATTTGGGAAATTTGTTTGCTCTGAGATCAGGCATGTAGGGCTAGCAGTTGGACACCATCGCTTGAGGACATCCTAGAGAGTCATGCTGTCCCCAGACATCAGGACATGGCAGCAAGGACTGCTCCTTCCCTAAGGGCTTTATAAACATGAATCTCTTGTAGGACCCTTGGATTTTCCCGCTCTCGTCTCAGCATGTTCAATCTCTCCTGTGAGATGAGGTTGCTGTTGAGCCCAAGAAAAATATTGCAATATTCTACACTGCTGATAGAGAGTGTGAATTTAATATAAAGCATATTCAGCATGAATTAATGCAATGATTCCTTGCAGAGTGCTGCCTAAAGGGAGCCGTCCTCGCCCTTAGACCATGTGCAGTTCACAGACAGCTCCTGGTCATGTCCCAAACTGGGGTTACACCATATGAATGGCACCCGTGCTATCCTGGTGTGAGGGTTACTGGATAATCTCTGTCCTGGCCATGGAAGAAAATGAGCCCCGGGAACTGAGATGTGCCCAGTGCAGCTCTGTCCTGCGAGAGAAAGGGAGGACACGAGCAAGCTGGTGCATTTTCTTACCTGGAAGATACTTATGCAGCTCCTTTCTTCGCTGTGTTTTTCAGTGTATGTGGAAACTGCCCTGCAGCTCCTAGCCACATGCAGTCTTTGGAGATGTCTTGTCAGGTCAGGAAGAGGTTGTCCACCTCCTATTTAATGGGGTCAGAGGAGCTTTTGGGGGAAAAGAACAAAATGAACCTAGGACTGCTTTAGAAGTTTCAACCTAGGACTGTTATAAAAGTTCCAGCAATGGACAATCCATCACAGCCCTTGAAAAGTTGCTCCAATTTATTTACCCTTTCTAGTAAAAGAGCAACTGGACCTTCCTTCTTGTTTGATTTTGTCTGGCTTTAACATTCAGCTTCAGGATTCTGTTGTGCCTTTGTCTGACAGGGGCTCGCAGGCTGTGATCTAGCCACCCCTTGGCCTTCCTCTTTCGTAAAAAACAGCATGAATTCCTGGGTCCTCTCGGGTTAACTCAGCCTTTCTAGGCATTCATCACTCTGCTCTCACTTTCATAGTGTAGCTACCAGAATGAGATGCAACATCCCAGGCACAGCGGCTCTACTGACATATGCAAACATGATACTTTGACCTCTCTTTGCTAAAACCCCTGTTTTCTGCATTTGAAAGAAAACGACAACAAAGAAAGAACATCGTGTTCAATATCACACTGTGAGTCTCTGCATCTGGTGATGCTTTGGACTATGTTAACATGCTCCCTGTTTGCTTATGTCCTCCACACCATATCAGCTGGGCTGTCCTCTGTCAGCAACTTGTTCTCATGGTTCTGTTTCTTCTGCAGGTTTCATTTGTGAGGCCTTGGGATTTGCTTTCGAGTCACTTACAGGTACAAAGATATGGATCCCTTTGGATAATAGAGCTTCTTGACAAACATTCCTAATCTGTTGACACCAACCGAGGTCAAACTACAGTTTTGAGTGCCTTTGAGGTGTGTTATATTCATTTTAGTTCATCTGTCTGCTCATCAAGGGCTGTGGAGTAGCAAGTCTGATGCCTCGTGGAAGCAAGTTAAATAAGCATTACTGCCTTTAGTTACCAGAGTAGTGAATGAGTCTTCCTCATCCCTATCCTACCTGCACATACACAGAGAGTCACCAAAAAGGATGTGTCTCCACCTGCTGTTTTTACTTTGGTTGCAGACTGCCTGAAACACCCCCACTTTTGCATGCAATTGCCAAAACAGGGCATAACTTTTTGTCCAAGCATTCCTCGTGAGTAGACCTGCTGATGTCCATCCCTCCTCTCAAACCCTCCTGAATAACTAGCCAGAAAGAAAAACCAGTGGGTTTCATCCTTGAAGAAGCAATCACTGGGAATGAATTAAAAACAACGAAGGAAAGGTTGCGATGCCCAGAATTAAAGAGTGGGAGATGTCCCACATGTGGCAAAGCCTGTATCGGCTCCTGGTTCTTTCCCTCCACTTCTCTCTGCCCCTTGCATATGTACATATGTACAATTCCTGCTTGCTGTCATAAGGATTGTGGTAGACACCTGAGAAATGGGCTATGAATGAGTCTTTAGGGTGTGATGACCCATAGGCAGGAGAGCTGGACACAAGTTGTGGCCCCAGAGAGATGGGCCCCTCTGCTTCCATCCCTGGAAGCTGGGATGAGGACAGGTACCCGTCTGCTGGTCAAGTGCGAGAGGAGCTCGTGCTCCAAGTGCATCTTCTCTAAGCACAGAGAAGTTGCATCTTCTGGATGGTTCTTCTGCAGTAGCTAGGCAGGGACTGTTGTACGTGATCCCATTAATCCATATAACCAAGACCATCCTACCAGCTTCACATGCTTCCAGCCATGCTTGCAGTCTCACCGTGCAACATGGAGTATGGACCATGCTTCTCCCAAGCCTCACTCTTTCCCCAGACCTCCTTTGCCCCAGGATCCCATTGCCCTTCAGATGCCAGGATCTCCTAACAACCTCCCCTAGCTCTGAAATGTGGCACTCAGCCCGTGTCCTTTTGCACGGCCAAACCGACTGGTTTCCTCCACCTTCATCTGCATCAGCTTCCTCACCAACAGGTTCTTACCACTTCTCAGGCATCTTTTCAGTTATTTCCAGCCTTGTACATCCTCTCAAGACGTTGATCACACACAAGACATTGATCACCCATCACCATGGCACAGTAATCTTGATTTGCCCATGGAGACTGGGTGAAATGCCTTGTTGGAGAGCAATCGTGTAATCCCAAAGTGGGAAAAAAAAGAGATCTCTTAATATGGTCTAGAGCTGTAATTAAAAAATGATATAAAAATAAGGAATGCGTGAGCAGAACCTGGTCTCTGGGAGAAAGCTCCAAGTGTGTGTCCTACCTGGCCAGGCAACGAGCAGTGGGCAGGTGCAGATGCCATAAGGATCGGATGGGGGAAATATTGGAAAAATGTACTAAGGCTGCGTGTTTTAGCCGGGATGATTCCTCACATCTGGGGGCTTATGTGAGAGCTGTTCGCACACGTCCACAGGAGAGAAAGGGTTTTCCCACGGAGGAAAACTTTGGATCCAGGATTTGCTCGTGTACCTGTAGCAGAAAATGAGTGTTTTTCTGCTCCTCTTTGGCCCCGCATCTTTGCCTGCAGCTTCTTCATGCCAAGATGCCACTTCGGGCTGTGCAACCTCCAGAAGGTGAGTGCAGGGCTCTCGGGCTGCTGAAATAACGACTTGAAACGTCTCCTGCCTGGCACGGAGGCTGAAAACCCTCCAGGAAACCTGCCTTGCCCAGCAGCCCGGCCCGTCGCGCGGAGCGGGAGCAGCGTGAGTGAGTGACAGGCGTCGCGGCCCGCACAGGCTCCCCGTCCCCGTGCCCGGTGCGTTTGCTCCTCGCAATGTGCAGAGGCCAGCCACGAGAAAGGAGAGCAGCGAGTTCCCCCGCTGCTCCGCAGGGAGCCGTGTCCTGCTCCCGCCACCGCCAGCAGCTCAGCGAGACCGACGTGACCCACATAGGGCTCCTCTCCGCCAGGAAAAGGCAGAATTAAAGTGCCAGCAGAGAGAATTTTTATTTTATTTTATTTTATTTTATTTTTTAATTATTTTATTTTATTTTATTTTATTTTATTTTATTTTTTAATTATTTTTATTTTATTTTATTTTATTTCAATTTAATTTCATTTTTATTTTATTTTATTTTATTTTATTTTATTTTATTTTATTTTATTTTATTTTATTTTATTTCAATTTATTTTATTTCATTTTATTTCATTTCATTTCATTTCATTTCATTTCATTTCATTTCATTTCATTATTTTAATTTTATTTAATTTTATTTACTTTTATTTACTTTTATTTCATTTTATTTTAATTTTATTTACTTATTTTTAAGCAAGTAAGTGCTGGTCTAAAGGAGCCCTTAAACTCTACTGGTCTTGGCTGAGGAGCACATCGGAGCAGAGTGGGGTCAGCCCACACCTTTGCACTGCATCAAGGGTCCGGATTGCTGGGAACTGCACTTTGTTGGGAAAAACTCCTGGTTTTACCCTGAAACACAGAAGCAGAGGAGGGAAATAGCGTGGGAAAAGCTGCTGAGGACATAGATTCAAAGGTGGTACCCTTTCATCCCACAAAAGGCAAAGAACAGAGCTGAGAAATTCCGAAGGGTTACCCCAATGCAAGCGGGTATTCTCTCTGATCACATCCTCGAGTCCGAGGCTTTGCGATGGTCCCTCCGCTGGCAATGCCTCTTACAGCAAATGCTGCCACTTTTGATGTATTTTTAAAGGGCCTGTTCCAGGAGTCATGTGATTATGCTATTTTTTCTCCTTCCCTCTCCAAAACTGATTTGGAAAAACTCCTGTAATAATAGAGGAAGAATGGAAAAGTGACCTCAAGCACCTTAAACATGAGGAGCTTAACAAGCACACGCTGTTGGGTCTTGCTAAAAAATACAGTTTAACCTAAATCCAGCGATTTGGGGAAGAAGAGAGTTGATTTATGCTTTTTTTTTTTTTCTTTTAGCAGCTGACAGTACTGTTTGCCCTAATGGATGAGCTGCTCAGATCATTCGTATTTAGAAGTCGTGTGCACTCAAGCCCTCTGTTTCCCTCAAGATACATCGGCTTAGAAACCAGGCAGCTCCGGCAGTATCCCATCTCGTTTGTGCACTTTGAGGAGGAGTTATGCTGCAATAGCTTATTTCTGAGTAAGAGGAACACCTTAATGATAACATAAGCAACGCATAAGGAAGTGGCGTGAAGGATTTGCTATGAAATCCTGAGCCAGTGTCTTGTACAGCATCTGCCAGCAGTGATTTCAGGGGCAGTTCAGATCAGAGGGGATGTCTTTGGCCAGATGGACCCACTGAGGTCTCCAAACTCCACTCAAGTTTCCTTCTGGAGCATCCTTGGGCTCGCTTATCCAGTTGTCCCATGCTCTCTCGGGATGAAGAACTGTTCCCTTTGGTCCTCAGATCTGTCTGTATTACTGCTCCTGAGATGGCTTTTTCCTCAATTCCCAGAAAAGCTGGATTAAAATAGATTTTTATCAGTTTTATCAACCTGGACTGACTGAATCAGTGTTGGTCTGGGGGAGCCACAAGCGTCACCCAGATAACTAGAGTGAATGATGGAGAGAAGGAAGAAATAGAGCTAGAAAGGGATCGTTAGTTAAGTGAACATAAAGAAATAAATAAGGTTTTTCAGAGCAGATCTGAGGAGAAACGAGGTCAAAGTAAGAGGAAAAAAAGAAACAAACCTGGAAAGTTCCCTGACCATACAATGATGAAATCTAGATGTTGCCCCTTGCTACAATAATGTGGTAGCAAACGCTAAGAAGGTCTTAAGTACCTTTCACAAAAGCCAGTGTGGCCCCCTGACAGCCTTTGAAACACAGTGTGAAAACAGTTCAGGCCTTTATGTAAGACCTCCCAAGAAATGCAATTAAGGCTGTGCTGGTCACTCTTCAGTTTTCACAGGCAGGAAAATAGCAGGAAATGTCACAGCAAAAATATAAACCAGTTTTTACCCTGAAAATCAGATGGGCTGGGAGGTAATGGGATGGCAAAACAGCTGCAAAATTAAGCCTGAAATCTTTCAATAGAAACCAAAATGAAGTGGAAATATTTGCCACTAAGGGTCTCTTAAATAGTAATGAAAATAACACAGCATCTTTCCTGCCTCTCTTGCCCATGCTGCATGGAGACCAGAAGAAACAAAGTGCAAGAAGAGCTTTGCAAGGTGGTTACTGGTTATCTTGTGCAGGGTGTGTGAGGGTCAGGGTGCACAGGCTCTGCATTTGTTGGATCCAGCTTGCAGCCTATTGAATTCCTACCCCTAGCACCTCCAGCAGGAATTTAGGGAGATGATGCCTGGTGGGACACTTGGTAAATTATTATAGGACTGGTCAGAAGTCAAGCCAGAATTTGTAAGATCAAAGTGGTCTACTCAACGGAGACATTGATAGGTGTAGTTTTCCCAGCAAACCTGTATGAGTCAAGTCCTGGTTTCTTCAGACTCTGGGACTAGGATCTACCAGAATAAGTGAAGATGGCCTTCACTGACTAAGTGATGAAGATGAAGCATCTGAGGGACCTGCTTGTGTACAACATGCTCCCATCTACATGGGCCTGAGGGCTCCCCAGATGGGAGGGAGCAGAACTGATAGGAGCAGAACTGCTGATACCTGGAGATCTAGGACTGGAGCTGAGGGTGCAGGAGGTTGGTCCAATACAAAGAGATGCCCAATTAGGTGGGAATTGGTGTCCCGAGTCCCTTAATGTAGATCACACATAGTGCAGTGTAGAACTAACAAGGCATTTCTGTGCCTCCTGTGTGATGCTGATTCTCCTCTAGTTATATATATGGCCTTCT